>CM076569.1:503104261-503353503 GCA_034641835.2 Pinus albicaulis
TGAGTTGCAGGATGCTATTTATGGATGATTGGTCAAGTTGGTAAAAATAGATGGACCTCTATTTTTAGACATTGGGCGGTTTCTATTTTTAGACTGTCGAGCTAAAAATAGAACAGTCAAATATTATTAACCCTTAATAATATTTAGACTATAAACATTATTTTATCCTCTTGGAGCACTTCATTTTGATGCTTGGATGTGGCACATGCAGCTGACAGAAGGAAATATGCTTTTCCTAAGGGTTAGTTGAGCTATTGCATGGTTGACTTCAGTTAGAACTCATGTGGCAGAGTTTGGTGGAGTTGATGAGACAGTTGGTGGAGTTGTGTTCGATTTAACTTAGTTGAACTAGTTGTATTTAGTCTAACTGATAAATACACTAGTGATGAGTGGTGTGAATTAATTATTAATTAATTCACTAATTATTAACTCATAAATCAACTAAAGAACACATTAGTTAACTGCAATGCATGGATATTTCAGTGGAGACCAGTGTTAGAGGTGGGTGAAAGGGTGAGTCTACTATCAGTTGTGACTATTGGCTGTGCATGAGATTTGCACACACATTGATGGAGATTGCCAATGAGGATTGCGCAGTTGGAGCTAGTGGGATTCGAACTTGGATCTCATCATTAATCAACTTGGATTACGCAGTAGAGGCAGGCAGACTTGTGGAGGAGATTTGAACCTGTGACTTGTTCACTTTCTATACTAGTTTGTGTGTAGCATGTGAGATAGTGCTGAGAGCTGTGAGAGATTTGTGCTATGTATTGTTACATGTTCTCTATCATTATAATATACAGATAGTTGGGGGTTTTCAGCTATTGCTTTCCCCATTACATCCTGTGTTGATATGTGTGCTTGATTATGTTTTAATGAGCGCATGCGACTGCTTTCTATTTCCGCATATTAATGATCAATTGTAGAAGAGGTTATGTATTATGCATGAAGCTTAAATAGTGTGTAATCAGGATAATATCAGTGAATAATTCAGAAAATTATTCAAATTTCTACATGGTATCGGAGCAAAGAATTGATCATCGGGATCTATTACAGTGATTACAATTTATTTCGATAGACAGAGTCTGTAACGGGCCAGGTAGCCTCTGGATCCATCCTTTCTCTGAAAGGTGATATATCCAGTAAATGCCCCTACAGTCGATCTCTGTGCTAGAAATACTTTGTTCTCATAGATACAGAAGCATTTGAGTTTTGAGCTTGGAATTCGAATTTTGCAGCAGTTTTCTTTATTGGTGCCAGAGTTGAAATGTCTTTCAATGGTTTGCGACTGGAATATGCCCTTGAGGGCAGTTCGAATTATGTTGCATGGAAGGATAGAATGGAGGTGGTATTAGATGATAACGGGCTGAAGGAGTTCATAGATGCTGAGATCCCAAAGCCTACTGATGTTGCTCAAGTTGAAGCTTGGAAAAAGAAGATGGCGAAATGTCGAAGGATCCTGTTGGAGGGCATGAAGGATCACATTGTATCCAGCCTGCATGGAAAATTTTCTCCATATTTGATGTGGAAAGAATTGATAGATCTATTCTAGAGCAAGAGAGACCAGAGGAAGTTGGCGCTCAAGGATAAACTCAGAAACATTAAGATGGAGAAAGGCGACAGTATCGCCAAGTACCTCACGAAGTTCACTCAATGCAGAGATGAGCTGGGAAGTGTGGGGGTGACTGTTGATGATGAGGACTTGGTGGACCTAGCTCTCCTTGGTCTTCCGAAGAGTTGGCATTCCTATCAGGACTCTATCAATGGTCGGGAGAAGTTGCCAGGATGGGAGCGACTTTGATCAGATCTCATGAAAGAGGAGATAAGGCAGACTACGAGGGACGGATCTTCATCAAAGGCATCTGATGAAGAAAATTGCGCTTTGGCTGCTAAAGCAAAGAAGGGGAAGAACAAGAAAGCTTCTCAGTCTGGTGTGAAATGCAAGAAGCAAGACATGTCCAAGGTGAAGTGCTTTCACTGTCACCAACAGGGACATTATGCCACAAATTGTCCGCAAAAGAAGAAAAATAAGCATGCTGTTGGATCTGCAGCGGGAGAGGCCTTAGCCTCCTAGTTTGAGCTAGATTTTTCGCTGATCACATGCTTGGTCTCAAGTGTGATGGGATTAGTATGGTTCTTGGACAGTGGTGCGTCTTTTCACATGACTGGAGATCGAGATTTGTTTTCAGATCTGGATGAGAAAGATCTTGGAGTGCACATCGAGATGGGTGATGATGGTAGATATAGTGCGACCGGTATCGGTACCATTTCCTTTGAGAGGGAGTCTGGTAAACCCTTCGTATTGAAGGAAGTGATGCATGTTCCAGGATTGAAGAAGAATCTGATCTCTGTGGCGATGTTGGAAGACAAGGGGTATGATGTGGTCTTCAGCAAGGGAAAGGCTTTCTTGCACAGTAAGACAACTGGAGAAACATGGAAGATAGGGGTTCGAATCAAGAACCTTTATCAGTTGCAAGTAGATGGCTGCGCAGCAATGGCATGCAAGGCAGAAGTAGTGGTGAGCCGGGATGATGGCGAGCTGTGGCACCAGAGATTGGGCCACCTTCACCATGGAGCTTTGAAGATACTGTAGCAGATTTCTACTGGGCTTCCTAAGGGCACTCTTGCGTAGTCAAATCAGTGCAAGGGGTGTACCTTGGGAAAATTTGTGAAAGCCACCTTTCACGAGAAGGATAGTCGCGCCACGACGATCCTTGAGAGAATCCACATAGACGTGTGTGGACCTTTCTCAGTGGCTTCGACAGCAAAGCACAAGTACTATGTGATCTTTGTTGATGATTTCTCTCGAAAGTGCTAGATCTTCTTCATGCAGAAGAAGAGCGAGACATACTCAAAGTTCTGTGAGTTCAAGGCATTGGTTGAGAAGCAATCGGGGAAGCATGTGAAGGCTCTTAGGAGCGACAATGGTGGTGAATTCATCTCTGTTGAATTCAAGGACTTTTGCAGCGCAGAAGGGATTCAGAGAGAGCTCATCGCACCCCATAACCCACAGCAGAACGGGGTTGCTAAGCAGAAGAACAGAACGATCGTGGGTGTTGCATGGGCAATGTTGCATGATCAGGGCCTACCCCTTCACTTGTGGGCTAAGGAATGCAATACTGCAGTATATGTGCAGAACCATTGTCCTCACAAGATACTTGGCATGAGTACACCGGAGGAGGCATTTTCTGGTAAGAGACCTAATATTTTCCATTTGAGGATTTTTGGTTCACCTGTCTACATGCATGTGACGAAGGATGCCAGAAAGAAGTTGGATCCAACCGCAGAGGTTGGAATATTTGTGGGGTACAATGATACACCCCACAACTATCGTGTGTATTTTCCAGACAGTCGCAAGACTATTGTGCGACGGGATATCAAATTTCAGGAGGAGAAAGCCATGCAGTGTTTGCTTGAGAGGGAGCCACACTTGCATGTAGATGAGGAGCTATTAGTTCCTAAGGATGAGCTTTAGGATGTGGATCAGCCACATGAGGAAGTTCATGGAGTGGAAGAGACCACTCATGCAGCACCAACCATCAGAGGGCGCAAGCACACTACAGAAGCTAAGCGACTGGCTCAAGATGCAGAGAAGGTTGTAGGACCACCTACAGCACAGCGCAAACAGAGACAGTCACCGGACCGATACACTGGATACATGGCTCTTGTGAGAAAATGTGTCGTGATAGAGCCATCCTCTTTCGAGGAAGCTGTGGAGGACCCCGCATGGGTAGATGCCATGGTGGAAGAGTATGATTCGATTGTCAGAAACAGTGCATGGGAGATTGTCCCGCGACCGGAGGGGAAATCAGTGGTGGGTTCGCGATGGATCTACAAAGTGAAGCAGGCGGCTGATGGGAGTGTGGAGAAGTAAAAGGCAAGATTTGTTGCCCGTGGCTTCTCACAGATCGAGGGGATCGATTATGAGGAGACCTTTGCACCTGTTGCAAGGTACTCTTCCATACGGACGATCCTAGCTCTTTCAGCGCAGATGGGGTGGCACATCCATTAGATGGATGTGAAGACTGTGTTCCTCAACGGAGTCATTGAGGAGGAGGTGTACATAGAGTAGCCCGAAGGTTTTGAGATCTTCAGCAGTGAGTCGCATGTGTGCAGACTCAAGAGAGCACTGTACGGGTTGAAGCAAGCACCTCGTGCTTGGTATACACGGATAGACAGTTACTTCACCGGACTTGGATTCTCCAAGAGTGAGGCGAATCCTAACCTGTACCAGAATGTGGTGGAGGGGAAGTTGCTGATTATTGTACTATATGTAGATGATCTGATTTTGACGGGAGATGAGTTGTTGATACTTTCATGCAAGGAGGATCTTGCAAGAGAGTTTGAGATGAAGGACTTGGGCCTCCTTCATTATTTCCTGGGATTGGAAATTTCGCAGCGCAGTGATGGACTGTTTGTTTCTCAGGGTAAGTATGCTCGGGAGATACTGGAGAAGTTCAACATGCATGGCTGCAAGCCTGTTGATACTCCTCTTCCTGGAGGTTGGAGGAAGGAGGATGCTACTTCAGCGGAGGTAGTGGATGCCACTGTTTATCGACAGTTGGTGGGGTCGCTTATGTATCTGGTCAATACATGACCCGATATATGCTATGCTATTAACCAGCTTTCGCAAGCTATGGGTAAGCCTACCAAGCTCTTCTAGAAGGCAGGCAATCATGTATTGCGTTATCTCAGAGGCACATCGGGATATGGACTGTGGTACAGACAGTAGGATGAGGTGAAGCTGTGTGGCTTCACGGATGCAGATTGGGCAGGGAGCCCAACGGATCGAAAGAGCACATCTGGAGGGATCTTCAGTATCGGGTCGACAGCAATTTCCTGGTACAGCAGGAAGCAGAGATCTGTGGCACTCAGTTTCGCAGAGGCCGAGTATATGGCAGCAAGCTTGGCTGCATGCGAGGCTATTTGGATGAGGAAGATTATGGTTGGGTTGTTCGGGTCGCATTTGGAGCCTACTGTGATTTATTGTGATAACCAGAGTTGCATTAAAATCTCAGCTAATCTAGTATTTCATGATAGATCCAAACACATCGACATCAGGTACCATCATATCAGAGATTTTGTGCAGTGGAGAATCATGTTACTTTCATATATTCCCACGGAGGATCAGGATGCTGACATCTTGACGAAGGCACTCACCAAAAGCAAATTCGAACTGCACAGAGGCAGGATAGGGGTTGTAGATAATCCATATCTTGTTGAGAGGGAGTGTTGAAAATGCAGCAATATGATGGAGCTTAGTGAAATGAAGTCGCCTTCACTAAGTGGGCCCGCAGGCTATTTTTGGCGCAAAGTCTATTTTTAGACTATGTCTATTTTTAGACATATGGATCATGGTCTATGAGTTGCAGGATGTTATTTATGGATGATTGGTCGAGTTGGTAAAAATAGATGGACCTCTATTTTTAGACATTGGGCGGTTTCTATTTTTAGACTGTCGAGCTAAAAATAGAATAGTCAAATATTATTAACCCTTGATAATATTTAGACTATAAACATTATCTTATCCTCTTGGAGCACTTCAGTTTGATGCTTGGATGTGGCACATGCAGCTGACAGAAGGAAATATGCTTTTCCTAAGGGTTAGTTGAGCTATTGCATGGTTGAATTCAATTAGAACTCATGTGGCAGAGTTTGGTGGAGTTGATGAGACAGTTGGTGGAGTTGTGTTTGGTTTAACTTAGTTGAACTAGTTGTATTTAGTCTAACTAACAAATACACTAGTGATGAGTGGTGTGAATTAATTATTAATTAATTCACTAATTATTAACTCATAAATCAACTAAAGAACACATCAGTTAAGTGCAATGCATGGACAGTTCAGTGGAGACCAGTGTTAGAGGTGGGTGAAAGGGTGAGTGTGACTATCAGTTGTGACCATGATTGTGCATGAGATTTGCACACACATTGATGGAGATTGCCAATGAGGATTGCGCAGTTGGAGCTAGTGGGATTTGAACTTGGATCTCATCATTAATCAACTTGGATTGCGCAGTAGAGGCAGGCAGACTTGTGGAGGAGATTTGAACCTGTGACTTGTTCATCTTCATAACTAGTTTTGTGTGTAGCATTGAGATAGTGCTGAGAGCTGTGAGAGCTTTGTGCTATGTATTGTTACATGTTCTCTATCATTATAATATACAAATAGTTGGGGGTTTTCAGCTATTGCTTTCCCCATTACATCCTTTGTTGATATGTGTGCTTGATTATGTTTTAATGAGCGCATGCGACTGCTTTCTATTTCCGCATATTGATGATCAATTGTAGAAGAGGTTATGTATTATGCATGAAGCTTAAATAGTGTGTAATCAGGATAATCTTGGTGAATAATTCAGAAAATTATTCAAATTTCTACAATAATCAATCACCTGGAAGCGTAGGATATGTGTGATGTGTTGCATAAATTGGGAATTTCATGACTTTTCCACACACATTGCACTTTTCGTCTAATGCAAAGTGCATTGGTCTTGTTTGTCAGTGCACAAGCACGGACTCCACACGATGCACACTGCTCTTGGTCCACGCTCCACGACTCTAGTCAACACACACTCTTTTGTTCATCCTTTTCCATGCTCATAGCACCAATCTGCACTCCTTTCCTATTCACTGGCCACTCCTCAAGGCCGCTCCTATGTTCCTCCATGCTATCTCTCCATCTTTTCAATTGGTCCTGCGTGTTTTCCAAAAGGCCTTCACGTTAGTTAAAAATTTATGGGGTCTAGGCATCTCACATATTGAAATATTTAAGTAGGTCTGGTCTTCATAATCACATATGTAATCATGATTTTATGTATTTAATCAAAAGAGAAAAGTAAATTTATTATTGTGAGTCTTGAAGCACGGGTTTCATTCTCAAGAGAATTTATTTCTATAGGTAAAACACCCATTGAGTGCTTCTAGGTTTATCATAATATGATTTTGTCATTGTCTTGTATGAATGACCCATTTGCGCATGTTACATATTGTAAAAATAAATTATTTGATTCAATGTTAGAGTCAAAATACCCTCCAAGACCTCGTCTCAAGTGCTACAACAAGTTGGCCCTCAAAAGAAGAAAAATGATATATCTAAAGGACATATTGGCCTAGGTTCTATGTCAAGTCATCCTACAAGCATAGGAAGGAAGTATATATATACAAGGGGACTCAACCTCATTCAAGAATGAAAAAGGAAGCATTATCATTGTTAAAACTGGAAAATCATACAGGCATAAGACATTAGAAAATTTCAAGAAGAAGGTACAGATAAATATTTACAGGGAAGAAATACATTAAAGGAACTAAAAATTTAAATTTTCCTAAGGTAAAAAGGAAAAAAATTTGGACTGCGCACAGGGAGCACTAGCTCTGAGCGCACATTGAGGATTTTCCTTTGATAGCCATGTCGTGCACGACTATCCCTTCAATGGTTGTGAAGTCCTGGGGGTGCAGAATGTCACCATCTGGGACCACTTGGCACACTTGGAGAAAAAAATTCTCACTCAACCTAACCAATTATAGTCGCCTTTCAGCCACCTTGAGGCTTTAGTGTAGCACAAAAAGTAATAATACCCCCAATATTTTGTCACCATCCATCTTGGACCAAGAGAGGGATGGAAAATTTGAAAATGGTCTATAAAAGCCAACCATGGGAAGATAAATGGGAGACACATTGTTATGCTGGCTAAATTTATTATCAAAAAACTAGCTTGTGTTGTCTAGCAACAAAAGGATTGAAAGGATTTAGTTTTTGGCCATCCAACACCTCGATCCAAGAGAGAAGAGTTCACCACATGTTCATTTATCTACCATCCTTTGAGAGGGAAGAGAGGCTTGATGAAAACTATAAGGGGAAGACACCCCCTTGTATTGGATATTGGAGCTCCATAGCTCGAAGAATCTACTATAAGAGATTTAACATTCTATCTTCTACTACAACCATCACCTAATAAAGGGAGAAATCTCTCCATTGTTGAGTTATTAGTTTGTTTTATTTATTAACAGTGTTTCTTGTGCATGTTGTTTTGTTTTTGTTTCATTGTATATGTAGCATGTTATGTTTCCATTTAAATTAGCTTATTACATGTTGAAATTGTTCCACTAACGTTTGAAAAACCACTTTGACCTGTGACTTGCATGTAGGTAACTATCCTCCCTACTAAGAAAAGTGTATTTCGTCTGCCCATGTGCCAAATACACTACCACAAGAATGGCGACTCCACTAGATTATTTATTTTGAGTTAATGGTTGTTGATGTAGGTCCTTCTTCGATCTGGATTTATGCAGGAACGCAATAGAATACAAATATAACCATAAATTCAAATATGCAGTGGAAATAACACTTCATTTCATTAATATCAAAGAACTAAAATTTGTTTAAAGACAAAATGGAATTAAACTAGTTAGGGCACTAGTAGCTTATCTCTTAGAAGAGATGTGGTGACTACAACCCTCTGAACTGTGTTACAATGAGGCTTGAGGGCCTATTTATTATTGAGAAACAATGGAAAACCATAAACATCCAAAAACCTAACCCTACGAGATGAAGCGCCAAAACTGTGGGCCCCGTTTGGGTAAATTGGTACATCAATCTTCCCGGGGATGTAACTTTGGCATACAATCTCTGTTTGACACGAACAATACCTCATTAGAAATATCTATTTGAGGACTGTAAATTTTTGTTTGAGAAACATCAAAGAAAATTCAAGTTTCTCCTGGATTTACCAAAAAACATTGTTTAGGGCCTCAAAATGGCTTCGGAAGTTCAGGACCCAAAAGACTGCTAAAAATAGTAAACTGTGCTACAATTAAGGAAACTGAAAAAATGAAAGAAAAAATGGTGGGGTCCCAAGTGGAATAGGCGGGTGGCCAACAATATCCACCTGGATCATTCCTCCCCCCTTAGGAAGCAATGTTCCCCATTGCGTTGAGTTCCTCTTTGAGATGAGGGAACTTCTAGTAAACTTGGTCCCTAGTGAACCACTTGCCTTGGTGTAGGAGTTGGCCAAATTTGACAACCCGATAAATTTGGATCTTCTAAAAGCAAGTGTTCTTGATTTACATTTCCATGATACAATCCACATTGGCGTGTTCCATGCAGTCTGGGTTTAACTTTATTGGTGTTAGTTGTTCTGCAATATCGGAGGTGTCCAGTAGAGGTGGGAAGTAGGGTCGAAGGTGGTCCACATTGAATACTAGGTGTAGACCAACTAATGGTGGAATACCGAGCTCCAGGGCATTGGCCCCTACAACCTTGGTGATGGTGTACGACCCATATTGCAATGGGCGAAGCTTGCAGTGGGGTCCAACGAGGTGCTCCTTCTGCAAATGTAGCCACACTTTGTCGCCCACCAGGAACTTATGTGGCACCCGATGTTGATCATGTAATTGATTGTACTTAGAATTGACTCTCTCCAATATCTCATGACGCTGTTGGTGGATGTGCTGAATGAATTTTTTCGCTTTGTCAGCTTCATATTGGACATGCGCCGAATCAGCCTGAGTAGCTACAAATGGCATGGCTAGGTCAATGGAACATAGTGGATGGAATCCCAAGGCCACTTGAAAGGGATTGTGGCCAGTTGAGTTGTGGAGAGCCTGGTTATAACTATTTTGTACTTAGGGAAGGCTCTCATCCCATGTGTGTGGATGCTTGGAATTGTATGTGCGCAGAATGTGTACGATCATCCTGTTGATGACCTTTGTGTGGCCATCAGTTTGGGGATGCAAAGCTATGGACTTGGTGAGCTTGGTGTCCATCATTGACCAGAGGCTAGACTAAAATGTGTTGAGGAACTTGATGTCCTGATCTGAGATGATAGACTGTGGGATCCCAAGGTGCACCCAAATTCGTTCAAAGAAGATTTTAGTAGTGGCTTCTACTATGATATTCTTCTTGCAGGCCGCCATAATGGCCATCTTCAAGAATCTGTCGACAACCATGAAAACACAGTCATTTCCATTCTTATTATAAGGAAGGCCTAACATGTAATCCATGGAGATGGATTCCCAAGGTCGACTAGGGGTAGGTAGCAAAGTATAGAGGCCTTGCTTTTTGATGGTCAGTTTGGAAATGGCGCAAGCAGTGTAGGATCTGATGTACTTCTTGACATCCTGTCAAAGGTTCAACCAATAGGAATACTTCTACAGTACTGCCATTTTTTTCTCCACCCCGAAATGCCCAACGACTTGACTATTGTGCGCTTCCCAAATCATCTTGGCATGCTCGCTTGAAGGAAAAAAAAAAGGTGTCTGAAGTGACATAATAGTGCATCTTAGAGGTGGAATTTTGGAACTTGCATACACTCCAAGAGTGTCTTGTATGTGTCACTGAATTCTGGATCACTCTTGTAGAGAAGCATCCAATCAGAAGTCTCGTGCCCACAAGATTTGAGAATGGTGGTAAGCGCCATGATCGGTAGTCGGCTGAGGTAGTCTGAAACATTATTGGTGTTGCCCTTCTTGTACTTGATGTTCAAATGAAACTGTTATAGAGATCTGGACCACTTATGATGATGATAATTCTACAAATTTCCTTGTGTATGTATTAATTGCAGGGGTTAGTGGTCTGTGTGGATGATCATTTCCTTCTCCAAAATGTAATGCTTTTATTTTCGACAAGCTTTCACAATGGAATACATTTATTTTTCATCATTGGAATACTTGTGGACTGTGTTGGACAATGTCTCACTATGATATGCCACTGGATGCCCCTGTTGAGTAAGAAATCCCCTAATAGCATATTTAGAGGCATCTATCTCGATCTCAAATGGTTGTTGCAATTCTAGTTATGTGAGCATTGGGGAAAAGTAGAGGTGATGATTCAATTCTACGAATGCCTTCTATTGAGATTCCAACCAAATTAATTTTTCTTTCACTCCTCCCTTGGTGACTTGACTCAAGGGCCAAGTGATATGAGCGAATCCCAACACAAACCTACAATAGAAATTAGTAAGACCTAGAAAGATGCAAAGCTCTGTTAGAGTGGTTGGGGCTGGCCAATCCCAAATGACTTAGATCTTGGTTGGATCTACATGCACCCCCCATTCATCAATAATGTAACTGAGATACTGAACTTGGGTCATTCCAAAAGTGCAATTCTCCAAATTGGCACGCAACTTATATTGCCGCAATGTTTGGAGGACCTGTCGGATGTGGTATTCTCAAGTCTCGCTAAAGATTAGGATGTCATCCAAGTACACTACTACAAATTAGTTGGTGAATGGCTGCAATATGTCATCCATCAGCCTCATGAAGGTTGTGGGAGAATTTTTCAACCCGAAAGGCATGACCAGCCATTCGAAAAGGCCCTCCTTGGCTTTGAAGGAAGTCTTCCATACATCGGAAGGTTCGATTGGTACCTGGTGATACCTAGCCTTCAAGTCGATCTTGCTGAAATATTTTTCCCCTTTGAGTTGGTCGAGAAGGTCATCAATCCGTGGGATCGGGTACCTATTCCAGACAGTGAACTTGTTCAGTGCCCGATAGTCAATACAGACTCTCCAAGTCCCATCCTTCTTCTACACCAACATGATCAAGCTCCCACAGGGCGATGAACTCAGCCAAATGTGACCATTCTGCAACATCTCCTGAATCTTCCTCTTGATTTCATCGTTCTCCATAATAGAGCTCTGATAGATCAGTCCATTGGACAGTGGCATACCTGGGGTCAGATGGATGGGGCGCTTGACCTAACAGTGCAAAGGCACCCTTGTGGGTGAGGTGAATATCTCTCCGTACTCCTCCATGACCTTATCCATTTGTTGTTGTCATGCGGAGGAGCCTTGTCTCGAGGTCGTGGCCACAATATTATTCTTTCCTTGAGGGAAGATCATCAAGAAAAAAAAATTCCTGGTTCTGTAAATGAGCTTACTACATTGTTTTGTAGTAACCAAAGATATAGCGATAGGTAGTGGTACCTCTAGTATCCTGTACAACTTATTTCCAAAAGTAACAATAAAAACGCGAGGCCGAGACTCATACACAAAATTTTGCTTCCACAAGTATGGTTGACCTAATAATATGTCACAAAAATCAAGAGGAGCAATGTCACATAATATCTCATCTGTGAAGGGCTTGATTCTGTAGGGATGGTGACATTGCTGGTTGACGTAGAGATCTCATCCTTAGTGAAGCCACCCGATGGTGTACGGTTGTGGGTGTGATGTGTTCGGAAAGCCCAAATGCTTCATGACCTCTGCTGAAATGAGGTTCTTTTGGCTCCTACTATCGACAATGAACTATAACAGGGAACCCTTTACCCACATCTGGGACTAGAAGAGATGTTGCTCCTCCTTTGGATCTTCTGGTTCCTCCTGAATATTCGTGGTGGCAACAGTGGTGTTGGGCTCCACATCAATAATCTACTTCCCTTTGTCATTCCCATTTTCAGGTTCCGATTCACATTCAGAGAATGCATCTCACTCAGAATCCCTCATCTCGGCCACCAGTGACTGTTTTTCTCGACACTCACTTGTATTGTGAGTGGAGCTCTTATGGAACTCACACCAATTTCCCATGTCCTTCTTTAGCTTCGCAGTGTTTTTCTTTGCTTTCATCTTTGGCAGGTTGTCTTGGGCCACCATGCCTTGGCTTTGTCCTTTGTTTTGCGATTTAGGGGCACCTTTCCCTTGTTTTTTATTCGTATATCCAAAATCTCGCTTCTTCCATTTGAATTTCTGCTTAATCTTGGCAGCATACCCATATGCTGTACCAAGCGAGGAGATGTTGAGGTACTCCATTTCCTCTTGAATATATCTATGTATACAATTGTGGTACTTCAACACCAAATTTTTCTCCAAATAGTTGATACCCAACTTTGTGCGCGGGGTATAGAACAAATTCGTCAACTCATGCACATCTTGATCCCTTTGCCGTTGCAACGTAGTCCATTGTATATACTTGTCCTCATACCTCCTGACGGGATAATATTGTGCCTTGATGGCATCTCAAAAAGAATTCCAAGTGGGTAAAACCAAGAATAGAGAGGGTTCCCCCTCATCCTTTTTCTCACAGTAGGTTTTCCACTAGTCCTTTCCCCCTCGTCATTTTTCTCAAAGTAGGTTTCCCACCAGTTCTTGACATGGGGGGTAGCTTTGAGGAGTGAAAAAATAATCTTCTCCCAGTCATAAAAGTCATGAAACAAGAAATATCCTTCTAATATATTCAACCATATATATACGATGTCTGCATCTATTGGAATAGGGTCCCTTGCAAGTTAAGAAACTGGTCCATTTTGTACATTTTTTATTATATTTAGTCTAACGCGGGGGTTTTGGGGTGGGTCAAAGCCCCTAAAGTGTTTTAAATGGGTGAAGGGTAGACCAAGAGTCTGCAAACCACAGTTTGTGGACCATTGGATGTGTAGGCTAAAATAGTATAAGTAGTTGAACCTTTTTGAGTACTAGGAAAGATTTGGATATAGATTAATGCTAAGTGTGAATTGATAGATCTGGTTAAGGTTGTTGGGGAAGGACTCCTATTACTATGTGTATGGAGATTCTCCATCTTGCTGTGTGCAAACCCTACTGCTATGTGCGCAGGTTGGGTTTTGGGTATTGTAAGTAGATTGGAAGGTTTAATGAATGCATAAGTATTGTTGGATATTGAATCTATTGGAATTACTGTGATATGAATCTGTGATGCTTGGTTGACTAATATGTGTTGATGTGTTATTAATTTAAGCTGAGAATATACTTGTGTTACTTGTTTATACTACGATCTTAGTCTGTGTTTGTTACATTTCCTACGAGAAGATTTGGAATAGCTGTGTTATCTTTATATGAGTTCATGATTTGCTGATTACTATGAATATCATTGTTGTTGTGCATGTGGATGCGAAGTGAATCTGTAGTCCTAGGCTCTGTGATATTAGATCTGGTTACTATAAGACTGAATGCAGCTCCGCTTGACTTACCTACCCTCTCCCAGGGTGCAGAAACCTGGTTCCAGCACCCACCCATACTACTTCGGGTGAGAATTTGGCCTGTGCAAGTAGGTCACTACTGAAAGGGCTAGTAGTATAGAGGTTTGTTGGCAAAACTTGAACCTCCAAACCTAGGTCAGGACCCCTTGATCCAACAAATGGTTCCACTTCCAGGACCTGGAGCATTTTGGGAGAGGTATCGGGTAATGCCAAGGCTATACTGGATGCCTGAGAAAAAGGAAATTGAGGGCTAGTTTGAACAACAAGTTCAGGAGTTTGCCATAAAAGAAAACTGCAGTGAAAGGTTGATCACTAAAGAGTGGAAGAATAAGTACATTTTTACAGAGATCTACGAGATCTTCTCTGTAACGATCATGATCGAGCTCTAGGAGTGGCTCGGAAGGCTGGTAGAGTTCTATAAGTGTTGGAAGGATGAGAAGATCACAGAGTGGACCCACGAACTAATCTAGCAGTTAGAAAAGACTGATAATACCATCACTAACACAGTGGACCACTGGGTAGATAGCATGTTAGGAGGATTTGTGACAGAATTTTCCATCGATCAATTTGTATCCTACTCTAAAGCAGAGCGAAGATTCTTTATGGGGTTCTGATGTAAGTTTCTAAAGACCTTACCATTGCTGATCAAGATATTATTGAGCGAAAAGAGTATTCTATGTAGCCATACCAAGTGAATGACCCCCGGTCTAGACGGGAGCACAACATGAAGTGGCAAATACTACAGGACCAACCTAGAAGGAGATAGATCTGTCTGCATTCTGGTAAGGGAAGCAGCTTCGCAGAGTCCTTTAGCCACACCAATTTCAAACCAGCATAAGGGTAAGAATTCACCTCCACCTCCATTGCCACCACCAGAAGACGACATGGCTGTGCACATGAAATTGCTGACTTTTAAAGGTGTGGGGGATGAAGACATGGATCACTTCTGGTTTGTCACAGAATTAGTATGGACTACGCAGAATGTAGCTAGTGATGCAGTGAGGCAGGCATAGCTATCCCTGGCATTTGAAGGAAGAGCGTTGGACTAGTACATGGGATACATTGGCCAGCACGCGAACGCAACCATTGAGGAGGTTAAGAACACTTTGAAGCAATGATTCAAGAAGACTAAGTCCTAATCACAATTAGTGGTTGATCTCAAATATTTCAAGCAAGGGCCCTCTGAGTCTGTGTGGGAGGCCGATCAACAACTGAAGAAGGAAATTAGAGAAGGAGGATTTCAATATGATGATAGAAATCATACATAATGTTTCATCACCATGTTACTGCCTCACCTACGCACAACTATGGGTCACCAAACTTTCAACTCACAGGAAAAAGCCTTGGAAGCTGTGATGAAGTTAGAAGTTGTGCCTCGAGATGAGACACAGCTGGGCATCTAACAGATCCAAGGGCATCTAGAAGCGATGCACATGGAGATCCAGAACCTGTGACAGGGGCAAGGAGAAGAGGCTAGCCCTGAAAGGTGGTGCATACAATGCAGGGTGAATGGTCACACCAAAGATAACTGCCCTCTATTAACATACTATATGAAAGCAGGAGGACCTAGTCTGCTATGTCTAGGATTAAGCAGAGGACTTAGTCTTGTGCATCGAGGCTCCATCAGGCCTGCATTGTGGTGTGAGGATTTCTACATAACTGGTCTGCATGATACAAACCATTGCCCTCGCCTAGGTACATACATCCCAGAAGTAAAGCAGCAATGGTGCAGGTTTTTTCAGTCAATAGGACATGACGCACAGAACTGTTGAACGTATGATCTGATAATAGATCGAGGAAACTTATATAGGGTACAAATGGATCCTACATCACCAAGGTCTCCCGTAGGCATAGGCAGCTCCCTGGCTAGGGGCAGGGGAGGCGGTCAAGGTGGAAGCGCAGGTCAGGGACGAGGACAACTAATTTGTTATAAATATGGAGAAGTAGGGCACTTTGCAAGATATTGTCTGAATCCTACAAGGTAGTCCTGCCAGTACTGCAGACAGCTAGATCATGTGATTGAAGATTGTCCAATATTGATTGCAAAAATGCATGAAAAGTAGTTGACACCTATGCAAAATGTGCAGAGAGTTACGGCTGAACTGCAAGATAGGGTTCTAAGTGTGAATGTGGTAACACACAATGCAATGGCCACCAGAGGACCTGAGGAGGAGGCTGCAATCCAACAAGCTGTTGGTAAATAGGAAGATTTGGACTTAAAAAAAGGGAGAGACACATTTATCATAGCTCGCAAAGACTTTGCTGAGGTAGAAGTAGCTACGACTCGGCCATCAGCGAACCTCAAGGAAAATGAGGAGGTCGAGCCCTTTTTGCAGGCATGTATGAAGCTACTATGTAACCCAAGGGTTGTGGGGAATCTTCAGGCATTAATAGATAGTTGTGCAACACGACCCAATCTACCTTCGGAGGTCAAGGATGTGAACAAGCTATATAGGTATAAGAAATGCACTGGACAAATGTGGTTGTCTGCACAAATTGGTGACTATGAGATGAGTCAGATTATTTTGGACCTGGGTCAGATGTGAACTTATTACCTAAACATACTTGGCAATGAATGGGAGAGCCTAATTTGGAATGGTCCATTATTCAATTTCGCATGGAAAACCAACAGAAAATCATCCCACTAGGAAGGTTGTCTAAAATTACGGTGGATATTGTAGGAGTAAAGGCTCGAGCTAACTTTGAAGTCATCGAAATTGTAGAAGATGCAAACCCCTACCTTGTTCTCTTAGGGCTAGACTGGGCCATAGATATGGGCGGCATCATCAATCTAAAAAAACATAAGCATGGTATTTGAAAATAATGGTACAAGGGTGATAGTACCATTAGATCTTGCAAAAGGTGAACGATACATAGAGCCAGTGTGTGACGAAGAGGGCGTGGATCAAATTTATAAATTGACTGTGCGGGACGAAGATTGGATCAACCCCACGGTGGAAGGAGTACCCTGTTGGGAAAAGGATAGTGAATGCTTCTCTGAATCCGATGGGGAGTTGGAGAATTGGCAAAACCAATTGCATAATGTCTCGACACTGTGATGTGTTTGAGTCACAAGGGACTTCTGCTGCATTTCCTCAGAGGTAAGAGACCTACCCTACTTTGATGGTTTTGGTAGCGTTAAGGAATTTTTACAAGCATTCGAAGCCGAGGTTTCAAAGGAACGAGGGATATGGGCCGTTAATCTGGTAATGTGTGCAACACCTGCAAGATGGTGGGAAATGCATAAAGGGGCATTCCAGGACTGGGAGGACTATCAGGACATGATGATCCTCTGATTTGAGCCTCTGGTAAAGGTATGGGTCGAGATATTCCTTGGCCTAGGGGACCTGCATAAACACTTGATGGCCTGGATCAAAGAATGGGGTGTCCGAGCTATGGAAGAATGGGTTCACTTGTTCATTCATACGTTACGTCCGATCCCAACTGCATGGTACTTGGATGCAGAGTTACATCTATGTACCCGCCACTAGGTAACTCTGAGGGACAAATTCCTAGGGACATTTGGACTCATAGGGTGATCAGAAGCACTTGACAAAGCTCTGCAGTGTATAGATACATTTTTGTTCAAGGAACCTAGCTCCACTGAAGCATGTGGGGCGTCGACATGGGAATCACAGATGCAGGATATTGTCAACTGTCGTAGCTTGGCAAGGGAAGAAAGTGAAGAAGACCTGCGGTCTATCTCTATTCTGAAATCGCAAGGGGAGCGCCCTGTTGCGGGACCTCTGTTGCAGGAGGTGGATGTCACTATGCCTCTTAGGCTACGAGAAGTCAATATTGGGATGGAAGAACATCCTATGTTGGATAATATTGGGGACTAATGGGATGAAAATACAGTAAGAAAAGTGACTGAGTTACTCACCAAGTACCAGGAATTATTCCCAACGAAGTTTTTAAAGCTAAAGGGGATCACGTGGGACTTAGGGGTCATGCGTATCACTCTCAAATCGGATGCGTGGCCCATAAAACAATGACCCTATAGGTTGAACCCCAAATATAAGTAGAAATTCAGGGAAGAACTTGATAAAATGATAGTTGCAGGCATCATCGAACCTATCGAATAGTCAGATTGGGTTAGCCTAATGGTGGTTCAGGAGAAAAAGGCTAAAGGGGAGATTCAAATCTGTGTGGACCTGTGAAAGCTAAATGACGCTTGTGTTCATGAACCATTTCCTATGCTATTCTCGGATGAAATTTTGGATAGCGTGCGGGGACAGGAAGCATACTCCTTTACGAATGGATTCTTAGGATACCATCAGATTAGAATCACTCCTAAGGACCACATCAAAACCACGTTCACCACAGAGTGGAGCTCTTTCCAGTACATTGTCATGCCATTCGGTCTCAAAAATTCCCCTGCTATTTTCTCACGAGTAGTAGTTGCGGTGTTCAAAGAATTTATCCACAAGTTCCTAGAGGTATATTTTGATGATTGGACCATCTTCAACCTGGTGAAGGCGCACGTATCAAACTTGTGCATGATGTTGGATGCCTAGCAAAAGCACCATATCTCCTTAAATATCAAGAAGTGTATCTTCTGCTTGCCCTTTGGTATCCTGCTCGACCATATAGTTTGTCGCCAAGGGCTAATGGTGGATCCTGCCAAAATTACAGTATTAATCAACTTTCTAGTACCAATGATGGAGAAACAGTTGCACTTGATCCTTGGGCACACAGACTACTACCGTAAATTCATTCAAGGCTACGCACTGATCATGACCCCTCTAGAAAAATTTCTCAAAAATGATGTTTCGTTCTTTTGGGATGATGAGTGTCAAAAGAGATTTAAGTTAGTTAGAGAAAATATGGTCTCGGCACCTATTATCATCTTTCCTGATTGGGAGAAGATCTTTCATGTCCACGTCGATGCATCAGGAATTGCTCTTGTGGCTATCCTTACACAGCCAGGAGAAGGGGACATTGATCATCCGGTTGCCTTTGCAAGTCAGAAACTCTCTGGCGCCGAACATAATTACTCCACTACAGAGTGGGAGGGGTTGGCCATGGTGTATGCTTTGCAGAAATATCAGCACTACTTGTTAGAGGGACACTTCAAAATGTTTACAGACCATTCAACCTTGAAGTACCTAGTAAATAAGCCAGTTTTGGGGGGGGGGAATCTGCCGATGGTTACTACTATTTCAGGAGTATGACTTTGAAATCATCGCTAAGCCAGGAAATCTGAATGTTGGGCCAGATCACTTATCACTAATAGAGAGTGGTGAGGAGTCGACCAACCTAGAAGATGGATTGCCTAATGCGCAGTTGTTTGCTATTAAGGTAGTAGATGCCCACTTCGTTGATATCCTTCAGTTCTTGACTACTTGGATGGCACCCCTAGATTATTCAGTATAACAAAAGAAGGAGCTAGTCGCCCAAGTAGCAAATTTTACCATCATTGTAGGTCAATTATATAAGATGGGAGCAGATGAAGTATTGCGGAGATATGTTTTGGAGCATGAAAGGCACGCTATATTGGCAGAAGCTCACGACAGAGTAGCAGGAGGTCACTACACAGGGAAAGCAATGGTGCAAAAGGTCTTGAGGGGTGGCCTATGGTGGCCTACCTTGCATCATGATGCCCACGATCATTGTAAAACCTGCGATATGTGCCAACAAACAGGGAGACCATCCCATAGGGATGAAATTCCCCTTCAACCGCAAATGGCTTTACAAGCATTTGATAAATGGGCCATTGATTTAATAGGGCTTATCAACCCACCAGGAAAGAAGACAGGTGCACAATACATTATTACTGCCACTGATTACGTAACTCGGTGGGCCAAAGCACAAGCAGTAAAAGATTGCACTGTAGATATCGTTGCGCACTTCATCTTTGAACAAATCCTGACCAGATTTGGGTGTCCGAAGATCCTCATGAGCGACAATGGTATGCACTTTGTTAACGAAACAATCCAAGCTTTGACCTCGGAGTTCTGAATCCATCATGCTAAAAGCCCACCATATCATCCATAGGCAAATGGTGCGGTTGAAGCCTTTAACAAAATCTTGGAGCAAGCATTGACAAAGGTCTGCAATGTCGATCGCAACGAATGGGATGTCCACATCCTTTTAGTTCTTTGGGCTTATCGAACCACCTGCAAGAAGCTAACTGGGAAAAATCCTTTTAGGATGGTCTATGGCAAGGAGGCCATTATGCCAATGGAGTAAATTATTCCTATTCTGCGTATCACAGCAGCTACGAACATGGCAGAACCCGACATCATGGAGGAGCGATTAGCGCAGTTTGTGGCCTCAGAGGAAGATCGGTTCCTGGCTAACTTCCATCAATAGGTACAAAAGGCCCACGATAAAGCCTGGCATAATCGACATATTTTCCAAAAGACCTTCGTGAAGGATGACTTGGTCCTCTTATACGATAGCCAGTTTTCAAAACATCCAGGGAAGTTCTGACAGCATTGGCTTGGCCCCTATACTGTTAAGGACATCACTGATGGCAGAGCTGTTGGGCTGGCCACCCTGCGCGGCGATATGCTGCCAGGATATGTCAATGGTAGTTGGCTCAAACCATATCAGATCAAATGACTACATGGTCGGAGTAGCTGTGCAGGTGCAGATGATGAACCTACCATCACCGTGACTTAGGATGAGTCACAAGATTGTGTTGGGGGACTGTTGGAACAGGGTCCCTTGAAAGCTGCGAAACTGGTCCATTTTCTACATTTTTTATTATATTTAGTCTAACGCAGGGGTTTTTGGGTGGGTCAAAGCCCCTAAAGCATTGTAAATGGGTCAAGGGTAGACCAAGAGTCTGTAAACCACAGTTAGTGGACCATTGGATGCGTAGGCTAAAATAGTATAAGTAGTTGAACCTTTTTGAGTAGTAAGACAGATTTGGAAAGAGATTAATGCTAAGTGTGAATTGATAGATCTAATTAGGGTTTTTGGGGAAGGACTCCTGTTGCTGTGTGCGTGGAGATTCTTCGTCCTGCTGTGCACGAACCTTGTTGTTGTGTGTGCAGGTTGGGTTTTCGGTATTGTAAGTAGATTGGAAGGATTAATGAATGTGGAATTATTGTTGGATATTGAATCTATTGGACTTACTGTGATATTAATCTGTGATCCTTGGTTGACTAATATGTGCTGATGTGTTATTAATTTAAGCTGTGAATAGACTTATGTTACTTGTTTATGCCGCAATCTGGGTCTTTGTTTGTTACATTTCCTACGAGAAGATTTGGAATAGCTACATTATCTTTATATGAGTTCATGATCTGTTGATTACTGTGAATATCATTGTTGTTGTGCACATGGATGCGAAGGGAATCTGTAGTTCTGGGCTCTGTGATATCAGATCTGGTTACTATAAGACTGAACGCAGCTCTGCTTGACTTACCTACCCTCTCCCAGGGTGTGGAAACCTGGTTCCAGCACCCACCCATACTACTCCGGGTGAGACTTTGGCCTGCGCAAGTAGGTCACTACTGAAAGGGCCAATAGTATAGGGGTTTTTTGGCAAACCTTGAACCTCCAAACCTGGGTTAGGACCCATTGAGGGAACAACATCTATTTGGCCTTCAAATATGGGAATGTCAAATTTTACTTGTACCTTAAAAGGATTTGTGCCTCGAGAGTGGTTATTGGATGTAGATGCAGCACCGGTGGGCAGTGGCTGAAGGATCTCGGCAAAGTTATCCATCATTGTGTTCCTTTGTTTTTAGAGGGCCTCCTCGAGCAATATTTTGATAGGATCTCCTGCTCCCTAATATTTCTTTTTTTCCCCCATGTGTGGCCATTGGGGTTTTCGAGGTTGATCTTGCAAATTTTCAACCAGATTGATCCCTAACTCCTTATACCCCAACCTCGTTAGGGACATGCAAAGAAGGATGGAGAAAGAGTAGACCGCTCTGATACCCCTGATCCGGATTTATATAGGATTGCAACATAATACACATATAACCATAAATACAAATATGCAATGGAAATAACACTTCATTTCATTAATATCAAAGAACTAAAATTTGTTTACAGAAATAATGGAAATAAACTAGCTAGGGCACTGGTAGCTTATCTCTGAGAAGATATGTGGTGGATACAACCCTATGAACTATGTTATAATGAGGCTCAAGGGCCTATTTATTATTTATAAATGATGGAAAACCCTAAACATCCAAAAACCTAACCCTAGGAGATGAAGTGCCAAAACTATGGGCCCCGTTTGGGTAAATTGGTACATCAATCTTCCCGGGGATGTAACTTTGGCATACGATCTTCGTTTGACGTGCTCAACACCTCATTAGAAATATCTATCTAAGGAATATAACTTTTTATGTGAGAAACATCAAAGAATAATCCATTTTTCTCTTGGTTTTCCCAAAAAAATGCCGTTTAGGGCCTCAAAATGGCTTCGGAATTTCAGGACCCAAAAAACTGCTAAATAATAGTAAATTGTGCTACAATTAAGGAAAATGAAAAATTGAAAGAAACAATGGTGGGGCCCCAAGTGAAATATGTGGCTGGCCATGAGTATCCACCTGGATCATTCCTCCCCCATTAGGAATAAATGGTCCTTATTTTGTTGATTTCCTCTATGAGATGATGAAACTTCTACTGAACTTGGTCCATGGTGAACCACTTGCCTTGGTGCAAGGGTTGGCGTGCTTTGACAACCCAATACAATTGGATCTTCTACTGGCGATTTTTCTTGATTTGCATGTCCATGATACAATCTCTAGTGGCCTGTTCCATGCAGTTTGGATTTAACACTATTGGTGTGAGTTGTTCTGCAAGTGGTGTCCAATAGAGGTGGAAGTAGGGCCGAAGGTGGTCCACATTGAATACTGGGTGCATACCAAGGAATGGTGAAATAATGAGCTCGAAGGAATTGGCCCCTACAATCTTGGTGATGGTGTACGACCCATATTGGAGTGGGAGAAGCTTGCGGCGAGGTCCAGTGAGGCGCTCCTTCTGCAAATGTAGCCACACTTTGTCCCCCACCTATAACTTGTGTGGCACTCGATGTTGATCATGTCATTGCTTGTACTTAGCATTTTCTCTCTCCAATATGTCATGAACCTATTAGTGGATGTTCTGATTATGCTCATCTTCAGACTAGACATAATCCAAATCGGCCTGAGTAGCCGCAAATGACATGGCTACGTCAAAGGGACATAGTGGCTGGAATCCCAAGCCCATGTGAAAGGGGCTATGGTAGGTTGAGCTGTGGAGAGCCCAGTTATAACTGTGTTGTACATAGGGAAGGCTCTCATCCCATGTGCGTAGATGGTTGGAATTGTACATTCGCAGAATGTGTATGATCATCCTATTGACGAAAATTGTCTGGCTATCATTTTGGGGATGGAAAGATGTGGACTTGGTGAGCTTGGTGTCAAGCATTGACCAGAATCTAGACCAAAGTGTGTTGAGGAACCTATTGTCCTGATCTGAGATGATAGACTGTGGGATCCCAATGTGCACCCACACTCGCTCAAAGAAGATTTTAGCAATGGCTTCTGCTATTATATTCTTCTTGCAGGCTGCCATAATGGTTGTTATCACTGGAAAATCGGACAAGAAAAGATGACATTATTAAATGTCAGGCAGAAGGATTTACAGGGCTGAGGCACATTAGAGAATCTGAAGAATTTAAAAAATCTCTAAGGTCCAGAATAAAAATCAAATTGCACACTCAATAAGCTAGAAAAATGAGCCTTTGTGTGCATTTTTCTTCGATAGGATCGCCTTTGCGCAACTTTCCCGCAAAAAGCCGCATAGACTTGAGAGTGGTGGAAGTCACTTTCGGGGACCACAAGGAACACTCCAGTAAATTGATCCCACACTCGAGGCCGCCCAGTGACAGCCACTTAAGCCTCCTTGGGACCTCAAGGAAGCACACAATGGAATCATGTGGCACACAATGGAATCATCTGCCTCTCTTGGGTCACCATCCACCAAGGTACCAAGGGAGGGAAGGAGAGTTTGAATTCATCTATAAAATTCCACCAAGAGATGAAAAAATGGTGAGCACATTGTTATGCTGGCCAAAATTTCTTCCAAGCAATCCAACAGTGTGTGATTCGGAGCAGAAGTAGAGAGGGAATTCAGTTGTTGGCCACCCAACAAATCCAATGCTTTGGAGTAGAGAGAGGGACCTTACACCAAGGTGACTAGGAGGTAAAAACTTCCTTGTATCTGGTCTTTAAACTCCCTAGTTCTAAGGGCCCCTTGGCAAGTGTGTAAATGTTCTATCTTTTATTCCTACTAGTACACAATAAGAGAGGACATAGATGCCATCGTTGGTATTATTGTGTTGTTTGACTCTATATGAGATTTCGTGTTATTTGTTTAGTTTAGCTTTGTTTTCTCTCTACATATGCATACTATATCATTATCTAGTGTGTTTTGTTTTATGGCATGTTCACTAACCTGCTAACTCTTTTTTTTATCTACCTATGACCATAAACTTAAGAGGCAATGAACACTCTTCTTAAGTAAGTGTGGACTGGTACACTCGTGCACCAAATCCACCAACACAAGATTGGAGACTCCACTAATTTTACTTCCTAGTTAATGTGGTTGTGCCTTTTTTAGAGACCTCTTTCTCTACTTTGGAGTTTGGCTTAAACAACCACTCTTCCCTGCTTCCCTGCCTTTTCACCCTCAATGAGAGGCCGAAGCTTAGAAGTACCAAAAAATTGTTGCAGAAAATTTGCACGGATTTTACAGAGATAGATGCGCCCGACCGCGTGTGTTCAGTAGTGACCTGTGTGAAGACTGCGTGCCTGTGTGATACTTTTGCACACGGAAACCAGAGGTAGAAATTTTTTTCTATTTCCCTTCATTTCCTATTTGTAAAGTGACTAACAACCCATAAGAAGTCTTCCAGCATTGTGTGAGGTGTCCCATGACTTGTTAAAACTCACTCTTGGTTGCATTTGAGTAGTTTTAGGTGTTAGTTTTAATATTTCCAATTTTATTTGCGCAAAGAGACCACATAGTTTAATTAGGGGGAAATTAACTTGCATTCTGAAATAGCTCATGTTTTGTGAATTTAGACACCAAAAACACGTAGGTAATTAGCCAAATTAAGTGGCCCTAGTCCACACATGCTTAGCTAAATTTTTTCATTTTTCCTAGTTTAAAGTCATTAATTTTAGTTCAATTTTTGGCACTAAGATTCGGGACTAGGATTTAATTATCCTTAGAGAGAAAGTAATCTTTGTTGACTTTGCACCATTGGGTGACCCTAGGCAAGCATATGAACACTCTCTACTAATAATTATCCAACTCCCTTTAGTTGATCATTTATATTATCTAGGCAACATTGTAAGCGGCCCATATCTGCACATGTTTTCCTTTTGAGTAAGGAACAACCAAACATAGCTTAATAGGGGATTTTTAAAAGGATCACTGCATATCCGCATGTCAAAACTATATGATTGTTCACATATTTATCACACACTTTCACACCCTAAGTGAATCAAGCCACCCTAAAACTAACTTAACTAAACTCATTAAACTCTCCCCACAGGGGCCACAAGAGAATTTATAGTTTAAGTTAGGACCAAGGGGGTAGCCATCCAATAAGCCTCCTTGGTCAGTTTACATCTTGAAATGTAGAAGTTGACTTTTTAGGGAGGTTTTAAATCTGTTTATCTGCCCACATCAAAGAAAACCCGAGCACCACAGGGACCCAACTCAGAGGGTGTTAAGCTTAGGCCCATTGCATGCGGCTTTATTCAGGGCTACTTGACCCATATAATACTCGGTATTGGTAGCTAAATTACCAAGAAGCTCAAGACTTGAACACTCACATGGGACAATGGTACTTAGTGGCCAAAACTAGGGCATCCTTCCCTCTAAGTGATGGTGCAGACAGCACTGGATCCTCTACCCTTACCTTGGTCGATTTTCTTCGGTTGACTGGGGGTGTCACCAGTTCTTTTAGGACGTTGTCCCAACATTCGCAAGATATCTTCTCAAGGCCCAATTACATTTGACCATGTGAGGACGATTAGGTCTTCTAGGATTTGAGTATCATATGCAAAAACAACAAAAACCATATTTTTTGATTGAATGGTCACATAGGATTAATCTAAAGGGAAAATTTATCTTTCATTTTCACTTTGTTTTATTTATGCGATCGGATTTTTTCTTTGATTATAATCTCTATCCTCTCAAATATTTCCAAAACCATACCTAGTTGACACCATAATGGACCCAATGGGACCTCATCGATCTAGACATCTTTTGGACCTCACCCCATTACCAAGAGGGGTTCCAGGTCTTTTTCCATTTAGGTGTCAAAGACAGAGCACTGCCACCCTTATAGGTTCATCCTTTATTGGGGCATCATTAGCTAGGAACCCTTGTCGGCCCCCCAACGCCAAACCAGTGGGAACCCCCACAGGGTCGCCACATTCCACTCCTCCCACAACCCTAGGGGGCAGAGGAGCACTACGCATTCAGGAACCAAAGTGAACTCATAGCTGGGTGTGTCACAGACAAACCCTATACCTAACCAAAACACTATGTCTTCATAGTGTGCAATGGCTACCAAATCGCAGTCACCTCTCTTAGCTTCGTTAAACTTGCCAAATTTAACAAAGTTAACAAACGAACCTATTGCACACAACCTTACATGGCCACCCATGCCCACGAAGCTCCATTCATACATTCCAAAGTTCGAAGGGAAGCAAGCGGAAGACCTTGGAAATCATATTATGACTTTCCACCTATGGTGTTCATCAAACAACATCATTGATGGTACTATTCGACTGAGACTATTTTAAAACACCCTAACTGGGGTAGCCGTGAAATGGTATGCGAAGAAACCATTTGCCACACATGGAACTTTTAGTGCCCTTGCTACTGCTTTCCTTACATTTTTTCAGTTACCCATGCACCATGATTTCGGGATGGTATTACTGACGCACTTTAGGCAGACACCCGTCGTTCATATCTCAGACCATCTCCACGAATGGCGAAGACGGCATAGTTTGTGCAAAGGAAAACTCAACGATCGAGTTTTGTTAGAGTTGTTCTTGAAAACTCTCACCATAGAGATTTCAAAGGATGTGGCAACACAAAAGCCCATATCCAAAGAGGAAGCCATCAGCAAGGCCCAACATCTCGAGGTAATCTATACGTAGTCAGGATATATTTACAATATCATGCCTAATGCCCTGTGCCTGCAAAATTATAAAGAATTTATAGGCGCGTCAAACTCTACATACGGTTTGATTGGGTCATTGAACCAAAATCACCTAGGAAGCAACGTTTAGTACCCTATTTATGCATATGATTCTAACCAGAACATCCTGCAACCTGAATATCGGAGTCATCATGCACCTTCACAAAATATGAAAAATAGGGCGTCATCGTACCACCATCAGCAAGGGGGTCCATATCCTCTGGCCTAGGGGACCGAGTACAAAGCTAGACATGTTGATGTAAGATATCTCCCCAACAGCCATTCATAAACCAAGGACAAGGACCGCAATATGCCCAGTTCCCAGAAGAAAACCCAGACATGTAGAATAATTCATAGGTTAAATTTGTGCAACCTTCCCAAGCACAACCGTGCCAATCATACAATCAGGAGAATCTGAGCTATCCTCCTAACGTGGCAAGGAAAAAAGGAAAAAAAAAGCCAAAGGGAAATCCTGGACAGGGGGACAACAACCAACAACATCCTCTGTGATCTCAGGCTGAGGGTAACTCCAACCGAAATCAAAACCAAGAGCCTAACAACTCCCAAGGGCAGAACAAGAGGGTGAATCTTTGGACAAACCACTATTGTTCAATCAATGATGAGTACAGTCACTACACTCACCACTGTCCTGATCTCCTTGTGCTGAATAAGCTTCAAGGTAACCATGGATAAGGAGGATCCTCATAGGAGACAGTTGTCATGCAGGAGCTTTTCCCCCATCAAGTGACAGTTAGCACCCAACAACAACAAAAAGATCCCAATGATTCCGGAAAAAACAACCATGAAATCTACATGACTGGTGAAGAAATTTTTTTCACATGGAATCGAAATTACGATACCCACCAGACACCAATTCGTCAGGGGCTAGTACAAGTGCACCAACAACACCTTTAATCATATCAAATATACCTTTTGAACCTTTGCCAAAGATGGCTAAGGGACCAACTAGGCATGCAGGAAACCATTCCAAAGCGTCCCATAAGAATAGCATCGTGGACGATTTATCTCAATCTCCCACCGCCATGTTAGCTTTTTAGGTATTACAATCATGCCCAAAAAAAAGGAAATCCTTACTTTCTGCATTAGGCGCCATTAACCCCCACCAATTTGCACCTAATGGATTTCAATTTAAATAAAGCCAACCCTAGGCTTCCTTCAACGGTCGCCTTCTAGATACCAGTGTTAGTTCAAAGCATCACCATCCACTAATGGATCATTGACAAGGGTGCATCCACATGCATCATGTCCAAGAATGTCTAGCAGAAGTTAGCCTCTCCCAAACTAAAGCAATCAAACATCACACTTAGAGCATACGACGGGTGCCCTTCAGCTCCCATCAACCTCTACCAAAGCGTCCCAATTTGCTTAGCCGGAAAGACGGTCCTTATAGACATTGAATTCTTGGATGCTCAATTGGATTACAATATACTCCTTGGACAAAGTTATATGTATGCCATGTCAGCCATAGCCTCCTCCATCTTCCAAACTATGATGTTCCCCCATGAGGATCACATCGTTACTGTCGACAAATTGACATACCACGAAAAGTGACCCCTAAAAAATATTGATGTTGTCCTATAATATGTAGACACATCTACTGAGATGCTTACACGGTACCAAGAATATGGCCCTGGCCTATTCAAACTATCATCCATCCTTGGGTCATTCCTAGGAGACCCCCCTGTGATACCAAAATAATCATCTGCTATCGCAGAGGCTCTGATGTGCATGATGTCGACATCAAGCACCAAAGCCAGCCAAGAGATGGAGACGAGCAGTAATGACATTGAGTCATTAGAAACAATAGCCTCTCTAGCCTACGTCGTCTTCCAAACTCATTTCCTCTATCTGCCAGCTGGTTTTGTATCCCTGTAGGTCTTGGCCACCATGGTGTTACCAAACGTATCTTTTGCAATCCTTGTTTGATACTTGGTCCCATCTACAGGGATGGGAGCCACACACATCACCTCTATAGGGTTAATCCCCCTCATTCCTGAGGAGGCCCCACCCTTTCAGGAGACTATCGAAAGCATCCTCGCGAAGGCAATTCCCATCACAAAACTGATTGTTACTACTAAGAATAGAAATAAATGAGGGAAGAAGGTTGATAACCCCACCATGCAACGTGAGTTACAACCTTATGCCATATGCGACATAATACACCACCCTACCCATATTTTCCTAATTCTAGATGAGTTGAAACTACTCTTGATCTCTGCTGTAGATATTGCGGCAACAAGTCCCGTAAAAAGGAACCTATTGTAATATCCCAAATTGGGAACTACTAGCAAGGCATGACTAGAAAACACATTTTCTAGTAATGGATGCTACAGAAATGACAACCAACACTTGGATCCCTTAGATCTAAATATATAAGTCCAAAATCCAAGAGGGCATCAAAAATAAATCCTCCTAGGTGGGTTAAACAGATCTCCCACACCTAGTTGTCTTCAGAAATTCCTCAAAGAGAGACTCCAACAATAAAAAAGAATTATGCTTAGGAAATAAAGTAGTTTATGCATAGTAGTGATAGGAGGCTCATAAAATATTTCTCAATAATATTCACAAAAAAAGTAAGTTTACAATTCAATCCATCAAGTACATAGCTGAAAATACAAGGTAAAGATAGAAGAAATCTCCTCAAAAGAGGGCTACAACCATATGTTTGATAAATAGCTACCTTGACAGCATTATTCTTATTGAGATGCACTGTTGTATGTTACATTTCAGATCTAGAGCATATCTATGCATAAAATGTTAGATCTATATCATATCCATGCACTAGCAAAGCTCCACTTTCAAATCCCCTTGGAATTTCGGGGTTTGCACCAAGCATGAGCAATAGATCTGAGATCTAAGAAAGCAGATCTGCAGAAATATTCAAGATTACTGAAGCATTTAGATTATGTAGATCATATCTAAAAAGTACAAGTATAGATCTCCTTGACAAGATCTAAAAATGAAGAGTGGATCCTCAACACTCTAGAACCAGCTCTCCAATTGATACACCCAAACCCCCTGCAACACCTCCTACATGAATAACATAGATCTAGAGAAGAAACTGCGCTATAGGGGTTAGACAGCTGATGGCCCCATGCCAAGATCAGAAACTGAGGCTCATGCACTCCAATACACTTCCTCCAATAGAGTAGAGGCCTTCTCCACTGACAAAGAGCACTGAAATGACTTAGATCTGAAAATATTTGATCTCCATGAAAGTAACGCAGTCCCTCAAGGGAGATTATGCTGCAGCTTGATTGACTTAGTTGGCCTGATGCCAAGATGAAAAATTGAAGCTCAACAATGGATGCACTCTTCTAGGAGGTTAAAAGACACACTCACTGAGAAGAGGCTCCAATACAGGCTAGATCTTTACAGATCTAGAGTTCCACTTGCTGCAGCTCACATAAACAACCTAATCCTAAGCAGAACTACGCTGTAGATGCAAGATGAGGCTTGGCCAAATGCCGGATAGTGGACTAGACAAACAAGGCTCCTCCAAGAGCTGCTCAAGGAAGGAGGTGGGATTTCCTAAACAAGAAACCCCAACAGAGGAGTGTCTCAATAGAAAAAACCTTCAGAAATGATAATCTTCAACAACCTTCTCTTGTTGTCCTCCTCCTTCTTTTATAGTATGAAAGCCCTCTCAAACCCTAAACCACCTCAATGAGTTAACCCCTTTCACATGTGGAGCCTCCATCTAGAACTACGTTGTGTATCCATGAGGTTCATTGCACCTAGACTGTGCTATTGATTTGGTCAAGGTTGACCCAGTCTTGTGCTTTAAGCCCATTCACACCTACAAGATATTATTTACATGGCCCAAATATGTCTCTGTTTATATAGGCATTGATTTATTCATGGTTTTTAGGATTTTTACATGTCCTCCTTCATATTTTATTCAAAAACATGAAATGCAAGATAAAATAAGGCAAAATAAGATATTCCCATTAGCTTGGGCTAAATGGGAATATTACAGTCCTCCCCTCCAAAATGTTGCTTGTCCTCAAGCAATTGATAAGGTGAGTGCTGCAAGACTTCTCCTCCAATGGTGACATCATCAAAGATCGAGCTTCCTGAATAAGATGAGCGTTCACCAATCCATCCTCCCATGAGTTGTCTCTCCAAGATCATTATGAGATGTTCATGATCCATCCCATAAGGTTTCAAGAATTCCATTGAAACAAACATGGCTGAACCCCTACTCTCCATAAAATATGTAGCAAAGCATACAAAGAGAGCCTCCATCGCATGTGGTACACACATGCCTCCTATCCTCCCTCCATACAATCCCAAAAATAAGACAAGTACATCATCCATGTATGGAAGAAAAACTACAAATACACACACAGAAATTGGGACATGAGGAGGTGGATCATAATCCCATATATGGTACCAGTGCAAGGCATCTCCTGCCTGCATCAGATCAAGATGTGGTAAGTGGTTTTCCCACCACTTACTTGCACCCCATGCCATCTCACTATAGCTGAATGTGTGAGATATGTTTGGTGCCTTAGGAAAGCACCCATCATGAAACAAGATCTCCCTTTGTCCACCAAGGGAGTGGCCAAGTACAACAATGGTTGTAGCCCCATATTTTCCAAGAGATTGACAAAATATAACACTCCTTCTTGGAGTCATGGCCTACAAAAAAATTGTGTAAGGATGCATGAAGTCAGAATAGAAAGTACATGTATTAAGAGCATGCTCTCCACCAACAATTCTCCTCCCATCAATGGAGTGGTGCATAGATCTACTCTCTCTTTCAAGGGGAGGAAGAGAGGGATGATTTAATTTTCCCTTAGAGTCATATTGCTGCTCCAACTCCATAGAATCCATGCATGTATGGAGATCCTTGGAATATTCCAGCAGTTGTTGGAATTCCCAATAGGGATCTAGTGTGCCCCATAATGACAGCACTGATAATATGCCAAATGAAGTGGTTGCCATGTTGCTACTCTTCTCCTTTACATCCTCCATGTCCAAGCTGTATGTTGGAATGCCATACCTCCCACCCTTCTCCTTCTTGTCATTTCCCATGCCAAAGGTATGAGATGGAAGGTTTCTATTCCTTCCTTGCTGCCCCCCTTGCTCATGCACATGCTTTAGAGAAAAAGGAAGCTCTTGGGAGTTAGTCTTCCATGGAAATATATCATCTATCCAAGGCCTCTCTATTTTGGCCAAAGCATGCATGTGAGACCACCATCTCTCTTCCAGTAGGGAAGAGTGTTCTTCAAACAAGTTTGTCTTCTGATTCAAATCTAGCCTCCCATGCTTCATGTTGGTGTCATTTTCTCTCCTTGCAGCATACCTTCTCAATGCAATTTAAGAGGTGAGAATGGATAATAATGTCAAAGGAAAAAAAAATTTCCTTTCTCTGTACTTCCCCCACATTCTTAGTGCTGTAGCATGGTCTACTAGTTCTCCCTCCTTCCTTGGATATATGAAATGAGCATCGATGTATGAGACATATTCGATCAAATATGATTCAGGTGGTCTCCCAGATGGTACACCACAGGATAATGACGTCTCATGGTTCATCCCCATGTAAGAAACAGATGGGAACATATCATGACTACTTCCACTGTGCAAATCCATCTCTGATTACTGTGTGGAAGTACCATGAAACTTGGAGACCCCTCTTAATGGTGTAAGAGTGCCTCTGATTGGAGCCCTTGCCCCATTTTCAGATATTGGATCAGCTGTGTGACCCCTCCTTTGTTTTGTCTCATTGCCTTTAGCAAAGACACATGCTGCTCATGTCCTCCATATGGAAGAACCTCTGGGATTCCTTTCAAAGGTGCAAGAATCCCCCTAAGGGAAGCCATTGCTTCATCTCCATATCCTCTTGAAAATAGATCTCCTCCTGCTTGCACAACGCTGGAGGATCTCCTTTACTCTTTCTCTCCCTTCTCCCTATTAGTGGAGAATGCTTCATCATCAAGAAATCCTTTTCCTTGACTTCTTAGTGAGGGAGGAATCCTCAAGTCTTCCTTTTGGGCAAAGAGATCTTGCTACATTGGGGCCTTTGCCTCTGGTACAAAGTGCAACAAATTTTGTAATATTCCTAAATTAGCTATAGCTAATAGGAATATTAATTTTGCCTTGATTATTTTTGCATTTCATGTTTGATGAATAAATTGTAAAGGAGGACATGTAAAACTCCTGAAAGCCAAGAATAAATCAATTCCTATGTTAACAGAGACATATATGGGCTATACAAATAAACTCCTGTAGGTGTGAATGGGTTAAATCACAAGAATGGGTCATCTTTGACCAAGTCAAACAACGCAGTCTAGGTGCATTGAACCCCTTTGAGAGACAACGCAGTTCTATAAGAAGGACCTCATGTGAAAGGGGTTAAATGATTCAAAGTGGTTTAGGGTTTGGAAAGACTCCTAACTTATAAAAGGAAGGGGAGGGCAACAAAGAAAGGGTTGTTGAAGATATCATTTTCTGAAGGTATTGTTTGCTAGACATCCCTTGTTTGGGCATTCCTGTTCAGGAATCCCACCTCCTTCCTTGAGCAGATCTTGGAGGAGAATTGTTCTAACTTTTCCACTATCAGGCTTGGGCCAATATTCACCTTACATTTACAGCACTGCTCATGTTGAGGGTTGATCTGTCTTGTGAGGTGCAGCAAGTGGAGGACTAGATCTGCTCAGATCTAGATGATAGTAATGGCTCTTCTCAGTGAGTGTGTCTTTTAACCTCCTGGAAGAGTTCATTAGCTGATTTTGCTTCAGATATACACCCTGGCATCAGGCCAAACCATTCTTAGAATCTACAATGTTGTTCCTCTCCCTAGACATCGTTATTTGCAGATCTATAGCTGCAAGGTGTTTTGTCTACATTTTGGAGGAGAGATCTCTGGTGTTGGGATTCTTCCTCTCACTGTGGCGATACATGGATTGGCCATCCAATCCATGTTATTTTTATATATGATCTACTGTACCATTTTATTTTCATAAATTTCTGAATCATTCTGTAGATCTGCAAGTTTAGATCTCAGATCTACTCTTTGTGCTTCATGTTTTGAGCAAAACCCCAAGGGGAATGTATAGATCATCATTTCTTGTACACAGATCTGTATTATATATAAATTTTTATGTAAAGATCTGCTCTAGATCTGAAGAATTAATAAACTACTACTTCAGCCCTAAAAATAACACTGTCATGGTTATGCAGACTTTTATCATGGTTGTAGCACCTCATTTCTGAGGATTTATCCTGTGTTGTCTCATTCTTTCTTCTGTACAATGTATGGTATGTAATATACTTCTGATTTACTGTTATATTTCTGATTTATTAACCTCCATATCAGCCTCCTATTGTTCTTTAGTGGATTTTCATTATTTCTGAAGCAATCCTTTGCGTATAGCTGCAGCCCCTCTCTTTGGGTGATTTTCAACTAGACTGGTTTGTGGGAGATCTGTTTAACCCACCTAGTCTAATTTATTTTTTATCTCCTTTTGGATTTAGATATTATATGAGCTGATCTAGGGGATCCAGGAGCTATGAACTTATTTCTATTCACATAATTCTCAGAAGTCCATTATTTCAGCAGGGTTGTTGAGCTGTCCTGATTTGGGAATATTACAGTGGTATCGGAGCAAGATCTTTGGTTCAGTCTGTGGCTTCAAGCCAAAGTGCTATAGATCAAGGATCAAGGTTAGAATGATGAATGAGATGAGTTTACTCTCATCTCTTGTCAAATCCAGTAAGAACCTCTCCAAGGAGGCTGTACAAGAAGAAGAGAGAAGAAGCAGTGAAACTCCTAGGAAGTCTCAAGAGCAAGAAGATCTTCCAATAAAATCTACAAGATCTATACATGAGGAAATTTTTGAATCCTCATCTCATAGATATGTGCACTCAGCCATATCTCCAAAGCTTCAACGTTCTGTCTGTTATTTCTTCATGAAGAGGAAGAAAGGAGGTGTGCCCAAAAAGGAGACTCTTAGAGTGTATTTGGAGGAGTATGAAGCTCAATCCAAGGAGTTCAAAGATAAATTCAACTTCCAAGGGTTCCGCAAGATCAAGGAGAGCAAATTCACAAAGGAGGAGCAGCATGGTAAGGGTAGATTCTATCTATCTATCTTTGATGTATCACCTAAATGTCCAGTTAGGTTTTGGGAGGAGGAGCTAGATAACTTTGTGCAACAACATCAAGTTTCAAATATTGAAGCCATCAAAGCAACAACACTACATTTTGAAGGTAAATCATATGCTTGGTGGTTGTTTGAGTCCTTTTCTTTGAATAATGCCAATACACCTACTTATGCAAGGTTTCTTGCAAAGTTGATAGAAAGGTTTGATGAAGCTCCATGTGTAGCATATTCTGTTGACCCTATCAAACCACATCAAATGAATCTTTTGCATGAGTTGGAAGGGTCTATGAATCCAACTCCATTTATGAAGACCATGGAAGAAGGTGTAAGTTTGTTTGATGCCTTGCCAAGGGCCAGATCTCCATTGAGTGAAGGGTCCTCTTATCAAGAGGACAGCATGAAGGGTTCTCCTTCAATAGATGACCAAGATCTAAGGTCTCTTATTGATGACGAGACAATCTTAGCTATTGAAGAGGAAGAGAAGATAAGAGATGATAACACAGTCACAACAAAGGAACCTCAAGCACCTCATTAAGATGAAGTTGGGGCACTTGCTCCAAGATAAGAAACTCTTGCACTCTTGCAAGGAGTTCCAGAAGGTCTCGCACATAGAGCTCTTGGCATAAAACATGAGAAACATGTACCATCATTGACCAATGATGAGATCTTGGAGATAGGAAAAGGAAAGGAGGAGGAAGGGCATCACAAGATGGAGAGCATGGATCCTTCTCTGTTTCAAAGCTTGGAAGCACAAAGAAGGCAAGAGGACCTATGCATTAAAGGTAGGGGAAAATTTGTCTACCTACATCCACATTATACTCTATGCCTTGACACCTCTTTGCAAGGAGGTACTTTACCGAGAGAACCTCTTGATAGGAGGAAATTTAAATTTTTCTCTCAAATATGGGTAGCATATGCATACTTGGCTAAGGAGGGAGCCTTGGGAGAAGCTAGCACAATGCAGAGAGTCTCTCTTCAATTCAGAAGAGAGATGAGCAATTTCTTGAAAGGGGCATTGTTAACTCCCACTCAGATATCTGTGCTGAGAGAGGAGAAATTAGGGATCTATGATGGCATGAGCATGAGGACACATGGAAACTCCATATCTTTGGGGCAGCCCATGATATTTTCATTCACAAATAATATTTCTGAAGATGGCAAGGGGATCCTAACCCTCTTGTATATATGGGCCAAAATGTGGAAGTTTTGGAAGACAAGGACTTTCTGAGGGGAAGTTGATTTCCATATGCTTGAATCTTGTCTTGAGCAAGATTAGCTGCAAATGGGGCAGAAAAAGGGAGATTATGATGCTCCAACATGTGATTTTTATATCAAATATGTCAAAGATGGGAGCCATGAGAAGACAGGGGCTACATTTCAAACCTCTACAACGTTGTCATTCTTGGAGAGCTTGGATCCTTATTGGGATTCCCAACTCATGATGGAATACTCCAAGGACCTTTTCACATGGGGGGTTCTTGATGGGGAAGTAAAGGATTAGAGGTTCAAGGTGGTTGATGGAGTAATCTATTTCTATAATCTCATTCTGTTGGTTAGTGACTCCAAGCTAAAGGAGATATTACTAGATGCCACCTATGAGATCTTGATTTCCAAACCCACTGGTTTCATGAGAGCATATCATACTCTCTTGGGTGGATTCATATGGGAAGGTTTCAAAGAAGAGGTGCATTCTCTTATGAATATGTGCATGGAGTACTTGGTAGAGGAGGAGGAGCATAGCTCTTGGGAATAGCCATCATTCACATCTCCTTACCCATTGAGTGTGAGAGGGAACTCGTCCATGAGTTACCCCACTAATGTAAAGCATGTATATAGAGAGGCTTGTCTATTTGAGCATTATAGTGTATCTCCTATATGCTTGTATTTTTCTAACACTCATTTGCAGGATATTTTGCCAAGATGGGGCACTATTTATGATGGGTTTCATGGGATACCCAAGGCCATGAACCATGTTGTTGTAGGTCATTCCTTGGAGGATCTTGGCAAGCTATTCTCCTTCATGGTGTGATTCTTTTCCACCAATTATGATGCATTTCCTCCAAGCATTCAGAAGAGATGATGCAAAAAACAAGTGTTAGGGAAGGCACTTGTCATACCCTATTCTATGGCAGTTAAGGATAAAACTGTGCTGGTTGCACATGAGGGAACATATTCCTTCTCATTTATCATACATGGCAGCTAGCATGATTCTAATCATGATCCCACAAGCTGGAAATGTCCTTATCTTTGTTGGGAGCATATTTGGAGGAGAGGCACACTTGTTGGATGTGCCCTTGGGGGAAGGAGTTTCCCATTATTTTTTCATTGCATGCTTCAATGGGAGCATGAGATTTTGTATGGACACTATGATAGATCACTTATCTCTTTGGAGAGTGAGTCATATGTTTGTTGAGAACATGTCTCTCCTATGTATTAGGGAGGATTTTTTCTATGGATTGCCAGGATGGGAGATAATCCACTTCCTTTGGATGATAGCATGGAGATGGGAATCTCTCATGAATCCTGAGAATCCCCATGATTTCCATCACTTCTATCTTGAGGAGGCCATGGATCAGAAAGAAGGTTTCCACAACAACCTTCCATTTCTTCATGATGAGGGCCCTTGGGTTTATTCACCAAAGGCCAACTTGCATATTGAGGGAGGACCATCGGATGACAGAGCTATTACAGAAGCTTCAGAGCACTGATGGAGACTAATAGATGAGGAGACCACAAGAGAATAAGGGGAATTTTTGTAGCACCCTTGCAGTTGCTTGAGGGCAAGCAACATGTGGGAGAGGGAGACTGTAATATTCCTAAATTAGCTGCAGCTAATAGGAATATTAATTTTGCCTTGATTATTTTTGCGTTTCATGTTTGATGAATAAATTGTAAAGGAGGACATGTAAAACTCCTAAAAGCTAAGAATAAATAAATGGCTATGTGAATAGAGACATATCTGGGCTATACAAATAAACTCCTGTAGGTGTGAATGGGTTAAATTACAAGAATGGGTCATCTTTGACCAAGTCAAACATCGTAGTCTAGGTGCATTGAACCCCTTTGAGGGACAGCGTAGTTCTATAATAAGGACCTCATGTGAAAGGGGTTAAATGATTCAAAGTGGTTTAGGGTTTGGCAAGACTCCTAACTTATAAAAGGAAGAGGAGGGCAGCAAAGAAAGGGTTGTTGAAGATATCATTTTCTAAAGGTATTGTCTTCTTAGACATCCCTTGTTGGGCATTCCTGTTCAAGAATCCCACCTCCTTCCTTGAGCAGCTCTTGGCGGAGAATTGTTCTAACTTGTCCACTATTAGGCTTGGGCCAAGCTTCACCTTAAATTTACAGCGCTACTCATGTTGAGGGTTGAGATGTCTTGTGAGGTGCAACAAGTGGAGGACTAGATCTGCTCAGATCTAGATGATAGCAGTGGCTCTTCTCAGTGAGTGTATCTTTTAACCTCCTAGAAGAGTTCATTAGATGAATATGCTTCAGATATACACCTTGGCATCAGGCCAAACCATTCTTAGAAGATACAATGTTGTTGCTCTCCCTGGACAGCGTTATTTGCAGATCTACAGTTGCAGGGTGTTTTGTCTACATTTTGGAGGAGAGATCTCCGGTGTTGGGATTCTTCCTCTCACTGTGGTGATCCATAGATTGGCCATCGAATCCATGTTAGTTTCAGATCTGATCTACTGTACCATTCTATTATTCAGAAATTTTTGAATCATTCTGTAGATCTGCAAGCTTATATCTCAGATCTACTCTCTATGCTTCATGGTTTGAGCAAAACCCCAAAGGGAATGTATAGATCAAAATTTCTTATACACATATTTGTATTAGATCTAAATTTTTATGTACAGATCTTATCTAGATCTAAAGAATTAATAAACTACTAATTTAGCCCTAAAAATAATTCTTTCATGGTTATGCAGACTTTTAGCATGGTTGTAGCACCTCATTTATGAGGATTTCTCCTATATTGTCTCATTCTTTCTTCTGTACAATGTATGTGCTGTAATATACTTATGATTTTTTGTTATATTTTTTATTTCTGAACCTCAATATCAGCCTCCTATTATGTTTCATTGGATCTTCGTTATTTCTAAAGCAATCATTTGCATACAACCCCAGCCCCTTTCTTTGGGTGATTTTCAGCTAGACTAGTTTGTGGGAGATCTGTTTAACCCACCTAGTCTGATTTGTTTTTGTTGTTCTTTTTTTATTTAGATATTATATGAGCTGATCTAGGGGATACAGGAGCTACAAACTCATTTCTATGCACAAAATTATCAGAATTGCGTTATTTCAGCAGGGTTACTGAGCTGTCCTGATTTGGGAATATTACAAATTTTCAACCCCTTCAATAATGTTTAGGATTGGAGTTGGCTCCATGGAATATTAAAACTTATGCGAAGATTTAGATTTCTTGGGCTTGATATTCTCCCCCCAAGAAGTCTCAAAATGTCTCTCATCAAATCTTTCCAGTAGTTTCCTAGTGAATCTTGCATAAGAAGAGATGTTCCTCCCTTTCAAGGAAGAAGACTCAAACAACCACCAAGCATAAGCCTTCCCTTGAAGATGCAGCGCTGTTACTCTCAAGGCTTCTTCTTATGATACTTGATGCAGCTAAAATTATGTGCCAATATTCTTTATCCAAGACTTGGTTGAGTCTTTAGGTGATCGATCAAATGTAGGTAGAGAGAATCTACCCAAAGTGTGCCGCATGCACCCTTTCCTTACACTGTAGCTGCAGGACCTTTCTTCTTTGAGTTGACAGAACTCTGGGAAACTGATATTCTCTTTAAATCCCTCTGATTGAGATTCATATTCTTGGAGACATTGACCAAGAAATCCCTCCTTTGGTGTTTCTCCTCTTCCTCCTTCCTTTGACAGGAAAGTAGGTGTGCTACCATGTTGTAGACTAGATTGTGTAGCTGAATTCTCACACACAACATATGAAGTAGTGGGGCTATCCTATTGTGCACACCTCATCAAGAGATCTGTTGATCTTCCATTCCTTACTCCTCTAATTTCTCCCTTCAGCTCATGCAAAGCTTGAGAAAGAATGTTAGAGAACTCTACTCCTTTTACTCTTTCAATGGTGTAACCATTTTTCTTCTGTCTTCTCCCATGATACCTCGGCTCTCTGTCATTAAGAGGTTCTCCTCCCTCTAAAGACATATTGGATCCAATAATTTGCAAGCTACTCTAAATATCTTGCTCTGATTGGATCTAAAATCCACAGGCTGTGCCAAGATGACAACTCTGATACCACTGTATTATCCCAAATTGGGAACTACTAGCAAGGCATGAATGGAAAACACATTTTCCAGTAATGGCTGCTACAGAAATGAAAACCAACACTTGGATCCCTTAGATCTGAATATCTAAGTCCAAAATCCAAGAGGAAATCAAAAAGAAATCCTCCTAGGTGGGTTAAATAGATCTCCCACACCTAGTTGTCTTCAGAAATGCCTCAAAGAGAGACTCCAGCAATAACAAAGAATTCTGCTTAGGAAATAACATAGTTTCTATAGAGCAGTGATAGGAGGCTCATAAAAGATGTCTCAATAGTATTCACAGTAGAAAATAAGTTTACAATTCAATCCATCAAGTACATAGCTGAAAATACAAGGCAAAGATAGAAGAAATCTCCTCAAAAGAGGGCTACAACCATATGTTTGAAAAATAGCTACCTTGACAACGTTATTATTATTGAGCTACACTGTTGTATGTTACATGTCAGATTTAGAGTAGATCTATGCATAAAATGTTAGATCTATATCAGATTCATGCACTAGAAAAGCTCCTCTTTCAGATCCCCTTGGAATTTCGGGGTTTGCACCAAGCATGAGCAGTAGATTTGAGATCTAAGAAAGTAGATCTGCAGAAATATTCAGGAGTGACTGAAGCATTCAGATTATGCAGATCAGATCTGAAAATTACAAGTATAGATCTCCTCGACAAGATCTCAAAATGAAGAGTGGATCCTCAACACTCCATAACCAGCTCTCCAATTGATATACCCAAACCCCCTGCAACACCTCCTACAGGAATAACGCAGATCTAGAGAAGAAAATGCATTTTAGGGGTTAGACAACTGATAGCCCCATGCCGAGATCAGAAACTGAGGCTCATGCACTCTAATACATTTCCTCCAATAGAGTAGAGGCCTCCTCCACTGACAAAGAGCACTGAAATGACTTAGATCTGAAAAAATATGATCTCCATGAAAATAATGCATTCCGTCAAGGGAGACTGTGCTGCAGCTTAATTGATTGAGTTGGCTTGATGCCAAGATGCAAAACTGAAGCTCAAAAATGGATGCACTCTTTCAGGAGGTTAAAAGACACACTCACTGAGAAGAGGCTCTAATACAGGCTAGATCTTTACAAATATAGAGTTCCACTTGTTACAGCTCACATAGACAACCCAATCCTAAGCAAAACTACGCTGTAGATGCAAGATGAGGCTTGGCCAAATGCCGAATAGTGGACTAGACAAGAAAGGCTCCTCCAAGAGCTGCTCAAGGAAGGAGGTGGGAGTTCCTAAACAGGAAACCCCAACAGAGGTGTGTCTCAACAGACAAAACCTTCAGAAATGATAATCTTCAACAACCTTCTCTTGTTTTCCTCCTCCTGTTATAGGATGAAAGCCCTCTCAAACCCTAAACCACCTCAATGAGTTAACCCCTTTCACATGTGGAGCTTCCATCTAGAACTACGCTGTGTATCCATGAGGTTCATTGTAACTAGACTACGTTGTTGATTTGATCAAGGTTGACCCAGTCTTGTGCTTTAAGCCCATTCACACCTGCAAGAGATTAATTACATGGCCCAGATATGTCTTTGTTTATATAGGTGTTGATTTATTCATGGTTTTTAGGAGTTTTACATGTCCTCCTTCATATTTTATTTAGAAACATGAAATGCAAGATAAAATAAGGAAAAATAAGATATTCCCATTAGCTTGGGCTAAATGGGAATATTACACCTACCACCAAAAATCAAGGCAAGGCCTTGCATACCAATCATGCACGCGTTATCTGCAAAAATTATGGGCACTATACCCATCATTTTCTAGAAATTCCGTGATACAGGGACACCTTACATGCCATTAAGCAATCCTATCAGGAAGATCCCTCCACCCAATCGGCCGGAGATGAAACTTGCATCATTTTATACCTATAGGAGGGGCGACAGTCACTTGAAAGACTGTCATTCATCTTCCCCCTCCCTATCATACGCTGCACATTGTGCGACGAACGTGACCACTTCGTCGATGAGTGTGCAACCCTGGAACTCATCCATAGGTGGTATCCAGTAGAGCACGTATACTATGTTGGTTTGTCAGTGGCACAATTTACATTGCCTTTATGTGTTGACAACCAACATTTAGAGCAATGCCATTATATCCCTTGATTTCACTTAGCACTTGCTAGTTTGTACTCAACCATAGTTTGCCTCTCCCTAGAAGATGACTCAGGCACTGAGTCCATGAACAGCTCAACAACCCAAGAAGATGTGACGAGCAGATGCATCCTCTTCCTGTCAGCTGAAAAGCATCCAGTTGGGAAACCTTTAGGCACCCCAAACTGCCCTCCATAGAGAAAACCAACGTGTGTGTTATGTAACACACGCAATCATGTGGTCACCACTTGGCTTGACTTAGAAGTGCTACGTCACTAGTACCCAGTCACTTCATCAAATGAACAGGACAGGAACCCCATTTCTAAGATGCTTTTCCTATTATGTCAGGTAAATCACCATGAACAACGCATTACCTATATACCACAAGTACGTCCTCTAATCGACATGATACATTGATTAGAGACGAAATTTTGGGACCTTATCAATCCAGAACCTAACAACCAACATGGAAGGGAGATTTTAGACTGGCAATCTACTCCATACCCATTTCGGCATATTGGGCAGGTTAGGAAGGCACGCCAACCAAGCATGACCCAGGTTCAACCTAGGATAACATGCGGGCTATGAAACATAATTTTCCACTGGGACAATCAGTGCAAATAAATGAAGCACCTCGCAAACATTTTTTGCATAGTCTCCTCAATCCAACAAAGAAATCTCTCTAACCAAGAGAAGATCACGCACTGCTATTGTTGGATTTTCTCACACTTACATCATACAATAAAATGTGATGATCTACCAAAGCTTAGAGTGGCAAGAGTGGCATTAAATCTACACCCCCCAAGAGATTTAGACATACCCAAGCCACAAACTCCGAAATGGAAACAAAGGACCCCCTCCTCTATGTCTGATCCCTTCCAAGTGTCCACTTCTGGGACGAAGAGTAGTGTTGATTCCCATACAATCTACTCAGTTGGCATAGTGGTACCGTGCAGAATTTTCCCCGGCCATAACCACAAACGAGAGGCATGCCTACTAATGGAAACATTCAGGCACCTCTATACTAGGCACAACTTCCATCTCCCAGGAAGTGCCCAGCCTAAAGAGGAATCTATCCTTGCTCCCACGCAAGACCCCATGATGGAAATTCCTCCCCCACCAAACATGGATGACATGATACACCATATGTGATTCATATAATCATGTATTAGAACTATGACTTAGGTTTTCTGCTCATCTGCCATAGCCGTCGAGTCAGCTACAACTACGAGAGTAGATCTACCAACCACAGTGAAAACCAAATTTGTATGCACTCTGTCCACCTCGATGATGGAATCCTTTTCGTGTCCGTCAACCAGCTCTGATCGGACCAAACCTCTTATGCAAAACCATGTGTAGAACCAATCCCCCTTAGGATCCCTATTTCATTCATATGAGGACATCTTGGAGGCCATGACGGAGCCAGATTATCCATGGGATGCAATGCATCACCGATCACTTTTTATCCCAAGAAAAATGTTCAGTCCTGAAAAGACAAGGGAACAAGATATTTATGTGATTGAATCGAAATATTTCCTCTGATCAAGAAAATTTGATTTGTTCAAGAACCCCATCCCGGTGCCCAATGCCTTCGAGGAAGGAAACATGTCAAGAATTTCACCCACCATCAAGGTGACCATATCTCAAAATCCTGAAAAGGTTGAAGAAATATCATTGGGGGCAACATGTTCACCAGAAGAAATAACCTCTTATACCCAATTTCTACAAGAGTGTAGAGATATCTTTGCATGGAACTACTCAGAGATGCATGGGATTAGTCCCACTATCGTAGAGCACCATATTGACACCTGGCTTGACATACCTCCAATATGCTAGAAACAGCATCAATTCCAACCATCAAAGGCAGAAGAAATAAAACAAGAAATCGACAAGCTTCACAAATCTGGGTTTATCTACCCCATTGCTTACACATCTTGGGTTTCCAACCCTGTTCTCATCATGAAACATGTTTGCACCAATTTTCTAGATTTTAGCAAAACATGTCCCAAGGATAATTACCCTACGCCATTCATCGACCAAGTCATCGATTCCTGTGCGGATCACGAGGCCCTTTCCTTTATGGACTAATTCTCTGGGTACAATCAAGTTCAAACCCACCACACTGACTGGTACAAAACCACATTCACTACCCCCTGCGTCACATTCACATACAAGGCACTACCATTTGGCCTGAAAAACACAGGAGCCACCTTCTAGAGGGAAATGAATTACATCCTTCATGACTTGGCACACCTTATCCTTGCCTACTTGGATGACCTAACCATCTGATCCAAGAAGCACTCAGACCACCTCGAGGATCTGCGACTCGTATTCCAAAGATTTCGACAATACAAACTACGCTTGAACCCCCTCAAGTGCATCTTTTGTGTCACGACAGGAAGACTATTAGGCTTTCTCGTGTCCCAGCAAGGAATTCAAGTGGACACCCTCAAGGTCTAAGCCATCAAAGAGGTACGTCCCCCACCTTGAACCCTCACACAAATACAAATCTTATAGGGAAAGGATAATTTTTTGATACGTTTCATCCCAGATTATGCCACTTGAGCTCAAGGGTTCCTGCGCCTCCTTCACCAGGACATCCTATTCAAATGGGATGACCACACCCAACAAGAATTCGATGCACTGAAAGACACATTTTCTTCAGCACCACTAATTAGTCCCCTATATCACAACAAATATTACATCCTAAATCTCTCAGCATTTGAGATTGCATTGGCCAGAGTATTGATCCAAGAGGGCCCAGATGGGAAGGAGCACATAATCTACTATGTGAGAAAAACCTTATTAGGCCTCGCATTAAGATATGAACCCAAAGAAAATACTACACTAGCCCTAATTCATGCAGTCCAAAATTTACACCACTACATCATCTTAAAGACCACAACGGTCGTCGCAGATATTAACCCCATCAAATATCTGCTCACACGCCACCTAATGAACCAATAATATGCTCGTTGGATAGTCATTCTAAAAGAATAAGACTATTATAGGTCAATTTGGGCACCATTCCCAATGACCTGGTTAAGTGGACATCATCTTCAGGACCAATGATCAAGGGTCTATCATTCCCTATCATTTCAGTTGCTACATGCCCTAAGTCAAGAAACAAGACAAATCAAGAAAGACTTTCATCAAGCAAAGGTTTCCAAGATTTGAAGCTTATTATATAGCATATGAGAGCTCACCAATGTAGGCTCTAAGGGGCCTAAGTGTGTTGCATATGCAAGTAGCCCCATGCAAGGCTACTCTGCAAAGCACTTCCCGACACTCACAGGTGCGTTGGTCACATTGGGAGCAAAATTCTCATTGTTCCGGAATCTCCACTTGGCTAGTGCCTTATAGAAGAGTTCACATGTGTCAAGCTTTGAATCCAAGTGTCCATTTTACATCTACATGATTGGGAACATGTCTTGCCTATTATTGGAAAGTCATTGATTGCAAAACAACCTACAGTTCATCTATAAATTGAGTAGAGATATGAGTGCTTGAAAGAGGGAGAATTTGAGTAGAGAAATACTGGAGAATTTTCAATTGAGAGCTAGATTTATGTAGCTGTTGCTGGAGAGATTTATATTGTGATGAGGCTTGGGGACGTTGCCGAAAGGGTCACTTCAAATCAATCACTTGGTTGTAACCTCTCCTTCTATCATCAATAAAGAATACTACTTGTTTTTCCCTATATGCATCTGTATTGGCTTTGATTTTCCATATTGCAAGATCTTAGTTGATGTATATGGTTTATGCTTTACTGATTCAGAAAACTAACTTGAATATATATCTATATTATTGCATCTTCTGTTGTTTCAGTGTTCTTTCTTGTAGGAAGCATTTCGCACAAACTACTTGAATTTGAAGCTACAACGGAAGAGACAGAAGGAGCCATTTAGAAGCGCTTGGATCACAAGTAACCTTCTAATCCTCTCTATGTATCTATTATTTGTTAGGAGAAATAGTCGTATAGTCTTTCACCTGTTGTTCTAGACTAGCACCTATCTAGGGAAGCATGATTTATCCGTAATTCACAATTTTGGCCCAACAAATTTGATCTGTTTATCCACGCAGTAGTTGTTACACACAAAGATTAAACTTTTTCAGAGCTTAATTTGCAAAGATAGTGAGTTAAAAAGTGGTATTTTTCTTTGTATTCTACACCCAATGCACCCTTAGACTGCACACAATGCTTTGCAGAGCACTATCTCCATTCCTAGCCTGTGTTGCAGAGCATTGTCTCCCCTTGGAGATTGCATTGACTCCTAAAAACACCCAAATTCCTTTGAATTTTCCTTTGCAATTTTCTTCAGTTTTGTTTGCTTTTGTGTTTTGAAAAGTTTGATCCTCAATTGACCAGTGACTCTATATACTTCTTCCTCCTTTGGCTAAAAATTTGTTCAATGTTTGTTTAATTTTTTTTTTTTATCATTGACAAGTTGATTTCAAAGTAATTTTTATGGTCGCATTAAGAATCATTTGCTTTTGAAATAGGAAATTGTCGTAAAATCTTCATTTCCTTGATAGGAGAAATTGTTGTTGAAATCCTCATTTTTCCTTCAAAAGAGAAATTGTTGTTTGTATTATTCATTTCTCGAAAGTAAAAAGCATTTGAATTGTTGATTTAGTGCACTTAGTTTCTTTTCTGCATTCATAACATTAAAGAAACTGAAAAGAAAAACTTGCATTTGCATGTAGATTGTGTGTGTTTTGCAAAAGAAACATTAGGAAATCTGCATTTAGTTTGTGCTCATTGATTTGTTTTTTTCACTGATTTGTTTGCTCACAAATTATTTTCTCTCTTCCCTTAGTAGCTAGGTTTTTCATTGAAAAAGCTAAAAGTGAAAGATTATTTATCATTCTTAGCTTGCATTTTAGGAATTTCATACACATCATTGCGGTGAACCTTTGAAAGGCAAATTTTTAGGCAAGATCAACATAAAATTAATCTCAATTTACTTAACAACACATTGGAGCCATAACGATAACATTTAGAAGGTCTAGGCTAGAGACGTGTTCTAGTGTCATAAAACATAGCAGCTGTCGTTAAATTTTCTATGATACATTCCGAGTGTGATACCTCACTCCACGTACATAAGTATATCGTAGCTCGTCCATGTGATTTCAGGTATATCGGGTGGTGTTACAGTACGATAAGTATAAAGGGGTGCTCTCACTGTGCGGTTTCGCATTAGACAACGCTAATACAAACTTGGGCATCCACGTACCTTTGGGTATATTTGAGAGGAAAAATTTTAGGTGCTATCCATCCATAGTGAACTGAGTCGACCGCCTTGAAATTGTGATACACCGAACACAACATTCGGGGAGATTACCTACCCGTACTTCTTGGTTCGCCAGGAGGTATTCTACAATTCATAGTATCTTGGTAAACCCTTTTGCCTAGAATTACCCTCTTTTTGTTTATTTGTTTCTTGGTTAAAATAAATCAGTAATCGTGGAAGAAAAAAATCCTATCCCCCATCGTTCATGTAGATTAGCTTTAAAACCACTTTTACCACTGGAAGTTACTTTTGGTAGGCGAAGGCAATCACGATCTGCCAAATCAAGTACAATCCATACATCTGGTAAAACATCATCTTTTCAACTAGAGTTAGCTCAAATTGTTTCCACACATCTTGGTTCGTCTATTGTTGTCGAAACAGATTCTTCACAACTACCCATGGTCACAATCCATCTAATCAGTGAGACCATACCTCTTGGACCCGACGTTGTTCAATAAAAAATAGATCCAAATCCTATCTCTTCTTTGCTAGAACATCTGAATCTAGAAGTCGAACAACCGAAAGTTGTTCCTACCTTTTTCATCCCAAAAATTTCTGTAGCCACTAAAACTCCTATATCACACAGTCAACCGTCTGAAATATATTTTGGGCTTGACGGTGAAGTTCTTCCTCCTGGTTTAATTGCGATTTAATAAATCCCACAAGATGATACACCTTTAACTCCAACCCATTTTGGGGGGGGACCTTTATCTATACCAGTCTTTTCCTCAATCATTTCCATCTGCTTTTTTTGATCCTGTTCCCATTCAATCTCTCGTTGATTTTCAAGGGTATACATTTGGTCAAAAAACCATGTCTGAACCAACATCTTTAGTTGGGTCTGTTGTTCCAATTAAGGTAGGTCCTACCCTCGCTACTCCATTGATGTTCACAACTTCACCAAAGTCATATTTGCACAGTGGCCCTTAGGTCCCAACAAGTTACAAATCATTATCTGGCACTTTCTCTATTGTATCTTCAAGACCATGGTCTTTACCAATGTCATCATCTGGTATTTTAACTGGTAGTCCTATCGTTAGTACTAAACGACTTGATTCATTATATACATCATCAGGGAAATATCAAGTCGGTCCTTTTAGGTCAATTCCTTTAAGTACCATATCAACTAGTCTCCCAGCATTTGGAGAAAATTATTTTCCTCCTTATTATTCTCCTCATGCTGAGGGGCAACCTTGGTCACCCAATCTGATAGTACTCCATCACTTTGTGGTCAAACTAATACTAAATTGAATGTTTGTCAATGGCAACCCACTCTGCCTATCCAACCATAAACGGTTGTACATTCGTATCAATTGGTTCAACCTGTTACATCCACTTCATTACCACTTGTTAATACATCTCTACCCTTGTTACAGAATCAAAATATTTTACATCAACCTTATCAGGCGAGTCCTTCAACTCAATATCATCAAATGTTGGGTCCACAGACTCAAAATCCTTTGGTTAATTTACAACAAATTGTATTAGGAATATTTTATTCACAAGCTGGTCTACCATTTTATCGGATGTCACAATCGCAACCTAGTTATACATATCAACTGAATCCAAGTTATCCCAATTTTGGTTATAACATTGGTGGATAGACCCCTTGGCAAGCTCAGGTGAAAATGCCTCAAACTTCATTTCAACAAGTATCATATCCAGGTTTTGTTCAACAGAATACTTAAGCATTTGCTATGCAAAACAACCCCTATCTGGGTTACCAGCCATAGATTCTGTATGCTAGTTTTTCAAAGGCCTGTTGCTAAAGCAATTTCATCTTACCCTGGCTATGCTCAACTTGACCTTAATAGACAGTTTCCTTTTGTTGCAACCTTAGAATTACCAAATTTAAACCATTTGACCACTGATCCTATAAATTATGCTCCTTGGTGGCCAGTGATACCCCATAAATTACTCTCTGATATTCCTAAATTCATTGGAAACCCCAGAGAAGATCCGTCGACTCATGTTATGACTTATCATTTATGGTGTTCATCAAATTCCCTGAATGATGATTCTGTTCGACTGCGTCTTTTTCAACATACGCTCACAGGTCCTGCTGCTAAATGGTATATTGAGTTACCTAGAGCTTCTTTCAACAATTTCACTACTTTAGCTACTGTCTTTTTGACCCATTTCTAGTTACTGATCAGATATGAAACTGGAACAGAACTCTTGACCAACTTCAAACAAACTAATTCTACTCACATCTCTGATCATATTCATGAGTGGCATCATCGTCGAGGAATGTTTAAGACATTTGTTCTGGATCAGTTACTTGCTGAATGGTTCATTAAGTCCCTATTACCATCTATAATTGAGGATGTGGCTAAGGGTGGTGTTGTCACAGAAGAGCAAGTTATTGCTCATGCCCAATATTTAGACTTGATTTACACTCAGTCTGGAATGCTCTATGAAAAAATTCCTAATGCGTTGTGATCTAATTTCAATGTTCCACCTCAAATAAAGGACTTTCGTGCCGAAGATGGCTTGATAGGCACTACAAACACACACCACACGATTGCGTCTAATCTTGCTCCTACTTCTGAAATTAATGCCATGTCATTTGACAAAGACAAGAGTGACAAGAAACCAGGAAGTAAGAAAAAGGGGAAATCAAAGAAAAAGAAAACTTCTAACCCGCAGGATAGATCATCTGATCAACCGTTTGGACCATGGAAACCTCATTATCCATTCATAATCTATAATGAGGAAAAAAATTTTAGGGATTGTCCTCACCGTGCTGAAGTCTCAAAAATCATCAAGACTTCCCATGCATCAGCTGTGTTGACAGACCCATTTCCGAATCTGGACACCAATTTGGTTGCTACAGATCCATCTCCTAGTTCCCAAGTGTTAATGTTATCCACCAAAAAACCTTCACAAGATATTTTTCGGTCAACGCATAATAAATACTATGGTAGTCAGGCCACTGATCAAACTTATACCTCAACAACGAATCCATCTAATGAATTAGTACCACCTTCTGTTATTCATGAATTGACGATTAAGCCACCAAAGGGAGTAATTCATAAATCAAAATATAATCCTCAAGAAAGAGCTGGACAAAATTATAATATAGTTGAATATTTGGCTCAATCCCCTTAAGCTATGTCTGCTCTTGAGGTATTACAAAATTGTCCCTCCCGAAAGCAGGCTTTATTGTCGGCCATTGGTGGAATTGATCTGACTGATTCTAATCTTATCGTCTTTAATCATATGGGCTATGTATTCCAGCTACCAACAGAATTGGCATTCTCCATACAGGTAAATGTTCTCAATCACCTTGTTCATTGCACTATTATTGATGAGGGAGCATCTACATGCATTATGTCTCTAAACTGTTGGAAATCACTTGGCTTGTCGTGATTATCACAATTATCAACGACGTTGAAGACCTTTGATGGAAGAATATATAAACCTTGTGGTATTATCAATAACCTGCATGTTGAATTAGGGGGAAAAACAGTAAGTATTGATGTCAAGGTTGTTGACAGACCCCTTGACTACAATATTTTACTTAGAAGACCATGGGTATATGCAATGACTACAATTCTTTCTACATACTTTAGAATGATTGCCTTTCCATATAAAGGTACAATCACAGTCATTAATCAATTATCCTTCTTTGCCTCCACTTCACAGGTAGCTGGGAGTGTTCCGTTTGTTCACTTACCCCAACTAGAAATTTAGAACATTGGTGTAGGACCCTTAAAGGATTCCACTCTCATGGGAACCTTTGCATTACTGCTGCCTGTGACGTCGGTAGAAATTGCAAGTATAGAGACCTGCTACATAATCTCTTCCACTCTATTTGGCTTAAGGAAGAGTATGGGTGATTCTGATATTTCTACATTGGATGAATTTTTACGGCCCAGCCTTATTGAGCTGGCATAGCAATCAATCTATTTGGCTTGGGCAGCAAATCCAAAATCAGTATCGCCGAGTGTTTGGGTTGATCATTCCTTAGATTTTGGTACTTCATCTGATCCATTTTCCTCAATTTTTTTGACAGATGAAAATATTTTGGAAGCTATGATGTTAGAAGGAGAACCATGGGAAGATTTTCATCATCGTTCCCATCACCCATCAATCAAAAATTTCTTTTGGAATTATTTTCCAATTAATGCAATCAATTCTGAGAAAAATTTATCAAATATTGAAGAAACCATTTCTATTGATATTTCTACCAAACCAGGCATTGTAGAAAATATTCATGTCGGTGTATCTTGTTCTCCATCAGAACTTGAATCATATCACTCTCTATTTCATGAATTTTGTGACATATTCGCTTGGTATTACGAGGAAATGCTAGGAATAGATACTAGTATAGTTTAAAAAACTATTAATATGTATCCTGATGTCAAACTGGTGCGTCAACGGCTTCGTCCTGTTCATCCAAAGAAAGCCACTGCCATGAAAGAAGAAGTTGAAAAAATTTTGCGTGCTGGTTTCATTTACCCTATTCCGATAACTGAGTGGGTTTCCAATATCGTTATTTTTATGAAAAAACAAGGAACCATTAGAGTGTGCATCGATTATCAGGATGTCAATCAGGCTTGTCCAAAAGACAACTATCCTACTCCTTTTATCGACTAGATTATTGACGATTGTGCTGGATGCGAAATTTTTTCGTTCATGGAAGGATTTTCCGGCTACAATCAAATCAATATCCACCCAAATGATCAACATAAGACAACATTCATTTGTCCCTAGGGCACATTCGCTTATAGGAAACTTCCATTTGGTTTAAAGAACGTTGGGGCAACTTTTCAGAGAGCAATGGATTATGCTTTCATTGACATCAAGCACATTGTTCAACCATATCTAGACTATTTACCAACGCATTCACAAAATCAGACTGATCACCCGATGCATTTGACAGCCATTTCCTTACGCTGCCAACACTACAAGATATGCCTCAATCCACATAAATGTGTGTTTTTTGTTGGTTCTAGTCGATTGCTTGGATTCGTAGTCTCAAAAGAAGGAATTCGAATAGACCCATTGAAGGTTCAGGACATTCTTGATTTTCCTGCACCATCAAATTTACCTTAGATATAGAAACTTCAAGGAAAGGCTAACTTCCTAAGAAGGTTCATTCCAAACTACGCTGAAATGGCTAAGGATTTACTCGATTATTGAAAAAGGGGGTTCCCTTCCATTGGGACCAAGTTGTGCAAGCTTCTTTTGATGCTATCAAGGACCATCTTCTCCAAGCATCATTAATGTATCCTCCTAATTATCAAAATGATTATTTCCTATATATCATCGCAACTGAAACGACCATTGCTATGGTTTTCGTCCAATTAGAAGATGGAATTGAACATTCGATCTATTCTTTGAGTCATAATCTCAATGATACAGAAGTTAAATACTCGTATGTAGAAAAGCTTGCCTTGGCAGCTATTCAAGCTGTCCAAAGATTTCGCCATTATATCCTGCTCTAAAAAACAACAATAGTTTCAGATTGCAACCCCATGACTTACATCGTTTCATGTCAATTGCTAGGGGGAAAATATTCAAAATGGATTGTCATTTTGTAGGAATTTGATTTGGAATTCATCAAATCCAAGTCAAATAAGTCTTTAGTTTTGGCTGAGCTTCTATGTGACCTTCCCTCTGATAGTACTGCAACTACGTCGGAACCATCTATTCCAAACGAGTCTCTATTTCTGATTGGATCATATGATCCTTGGTATGGGGATTTCATCATTTATCTCCAAAATCAAAATTTTCGACCTAATACCTCTCACTCTGAACAGCAACGTATTCGATACCAAGCTAAATATTATCTTATCGTCGGTGATACATTTTATCGTCATGGTGTTGATACCATTTTAAGGAGGTGCCTCACTTATGAGGAGGGCGAAAAAGTGTTAAATGACTGTCATGCTAGGGCTTGTGGTAGACATTAATCTAGATATGCTACCACGTAGAAGATACTCCGCACCGGTTACTTTTGGCCTACTATTTTTCAAGATTGTATCCTTGTAGTCAAAATTTGTCATGCATGCCATATTTTTTATCGTAATATCCACAAACCGCCAGTGCCAATGCATCCTATTTTCTCTGCGGGACCATTTATGAAATGGGGTATTGACTTCATGACCTGTAACCCTCCTTTGTCTGGGGGGTACGCTTATATTATTGTTGCAGCTAACTATTTTATCAAATGGGCCGAAGCGATGCCTACTTTCAACAATACAGGACAAATTGCTGCATTGTTTTTCTTCAATCATGTTATTACACAGTTTGGGGTCCCACAGGCTATAGTTACAGATCATGGGAAGCATTTTCGCAACCATATGATGTCTAAATTGACTCCCAAGTTAGGATTGTCGCATGATAGTTCTACTCCTTACTATCCACAATCAAATGGACAAGTTTATGCTATTAAAAAAATTCTTAAATGAATGCTTCAACGAATGATAGGAGTCTGTAAAAGGAACTGGCATTTGATCCTATACTCCACTTTGTGGGCGTATCGAACCTCGGTGAGAAACACAACCGAATTTACTCCTTTTCACTTAGTGTATGGTCTGGAAGCTATCTTACCAATCCAATGTGAAATATCATCATTAAAACTCGCAATAGACTTGTTACCTGACACCTCAAAGAAGAAGCGCGTCTCCTTAACCTCATCCATCTTGATGAAATGCGTTGTGAAGCCAAATTGGCCAACAAAGCGCATAAGAGACGTACAAAGGCACAATACGACAAAAATGTCCAGCCTTGCATCTACTCAGAGGGTGATTTGGTCCTTCTTTATGATCAAGAAGCTGATGTAATAGGTACAGGGAAATTTGAGCCATTATGGCATGGCCCCTATATTGTCAAAAGAGTTCTTGCTAAGGGTGCCTATGAGTTAGTTGATTACAATGGAATTCCATTGGCGCAGCCTAGAAATGGGTTGCATCTTAAATGTTACTATGCTTAATCATGAGTGTAGTAATCTTTTGTATTATATTGTTTATATGTTGTTGATTTGCATTCACTATCTTAATTTGTTTTTAGAGTTTTCTTGACGTTAGTAATTCACTTTACTTTTCATCGTATATGTCTAAATCTTCAGAACCATTTGTTGGATATGCTAATGGTGCTAGTCATAGTACTCAGAATCTATCCTTTGTAGCGTGGGCCATTTTCACTCCGAACGACGATTTAGTGAGTTTTCAAGGGATTTTTATTGGTAGATAGATGAATAATATCACTGAGTATAGAGAATTGATCGAACTTTTCTCTGATGCCATTTCATTTGGTATTAACCACATAATCGTAAGGTTAGAATCACAACTTATTGTATTACAACTTACTAGTGTTTATACTGTTAGAAATCCAACACTTCTTAGATTGTTCCTAAGAGTTCGATTTTTGGAAAGACATTTTGATTTTTTTCAATATCAACACATTTCCAGAAATTTGAACACATTGACTAATTCATTAGCTAATCAAGTTTTATACAGACATTTGCAACATAGGTGAAGAAAACATTCACATCATTGAATAGGATTGCACAATAAACATAGGAAAAACTCTAAAATCATATATATAGATAGTTATATGTTTTTACAAAATTTGTGCCCAAGACACATTGGTCATCTGACCTCAAAATGTATGCAAAATATCATCAGTAAACTAGTGGTGCTCATGGTAACATGCTATAGATCTAGAAATCCTATGGAGTAACCGCATCCAACGGTTAGGAACCCCAATAGTGTGTCGCTACAGTCGCATGGGAAGTTCTTTGATCCGAAAATCTGGAATCCCGAAGGTCGACCCCTCTATGTGCTTTTGAAGCTCAGCCAAAGTCTCAGCCATATCAAGGTTCTGAAGGACTTCTCTCTCGACAGCTCTCTCTGCTGGCACATCTACTTCGTGCTCTAGTTCCTCTATTGGTTGAACATGACCAATATCTGTATTACATCAAACATTTAGTTTAGTCTTAGGAAAACATCAAAATACAAAAACATTGTATAAACCTTAGGAAAATAAAAAAACATGGTCAAAAAAATCTTACCCACTGCACCCCACTGAGCGCCTTCTGGTAATACTCAAAATAGATCTCCTCGAAAGTCGATGCCTGCATGTGTGTACTCATCGATGGCGACATTCTGTCGCCAGAACCAAGTGAAGAATGCAGTAGAGAACATAATGGTCGATTGGCCTGCATGTTGAACCATGAGTTATACCCATCTCTGCATTCAAGGATCTCTAGGACTAGTTATATTCAATGTCACATGTTGTGGCTGCATCAGTGGAATTTGTTCCAAAGCGAAGGAGATAAGGATTGAACCATAACTAAAAATTTTCTTCCTTCCTCCCTTTTCTTTGTTTAGTTGTTCTTTTATCTGAGATAGAACAGCTTCAGACCAGTTGAATACTGTTGGCTCTAAGCACTCTAGCGCGTACTACATATATGATCTATTCGCTACATGTAGTGTAACGGTGCCAACAAGTTTAGCGATCATGAAAAGGATATTTCTCAAAGACAAATCCTTGACATCTCGGATGTTTATTTTTCCATCTTTGCTAGGTTTTGCCCCTAGATAGCAGTATTGCAGAATATAATCCTCAACTGTTATGGGAACCACTTTGTTCTTAATGTGAAATGCCTCTATTTTTGGATCCCATGCTCGAACTAAGAACTCCAAGAGTTCTATTTGTTGCCTCATTCCTAACAATTTGAGGTACTTAAGCAGTCCACAATCTCTTAGGGCTCTTACAGTACCTGGATCATTCAAGGCAATCATATCTTGTTCTTCATGTTCTCTTTCTCTCCATGTAATCATCATTATAATCTGATGGAAACCTAAAATACAACCATAAGATCCATTAGATTCCATTTATTGCAAAAAACTAGGCAAATTTTGGGCACAACATGAAAATCAAAAACTTGAACTACACCCAACGCACTCCCTGGGTTGAGACAGTGCATTTCACATGCAAGTACCCTTCACTGTACCTGCTATGCAATGCAGGTTTCGACATTTAGGGGTGTGTTTCCCTCATTTTAGGCAGAATTTACCCTAAGGGCCTTAAAACCCTAAAAAATTTGTAGAATTTGAGATGAAATGAATACCAAGGGAAAGAGGAGGTTCATGGTACTAACCTGGATCAAACAATGACAAAATCCGTCCACAAAAATGACCGCAATTGATGACTGAATTTCGGGGGCAACATCAGGTTCAGAGCTCCAAAATACAAATGGTAACTATAGAATGGTAAAAATGAATAGTGAAACTACCTTTTATAGTCATTTAATTGTTTTCAAGTTAAATTTATTGCTATGACTATGGTTTTATCATAAATTTATCATGAAATAGGTATTTTTAATCCATTTGATGTTGCTCTCAACAGGAAATACAACTGATGAACAGATTAGTCGTGTAGATTTATTCAAAGAATGAATTGACCACAAAGCATACTTTTTCTGCTTATTTTTAGAGCTTTGTTAAAAACGAAAAAGGATTTGAAGCACACTTTTATCTCTTTTTCAAGCTTCGATAACAGTGAAAAAGGAACCCCTAGAGTCTTCTTTCAGCTCTTTTCAGACTCTGATAATGTGAAAATATTGCCGAGCACTTGTCTTTTCGATCTCGTTAAAGTAAATGGATCGATATCTACTCAGTATAAGTTTAACCCTTTTCTGGACTGAGATGGATTATTTATGAGAAAGGAATACCTTGGTTAAACATGACTAAAGAGGTTCTCTCAGATATTATTTTACACTTTTTCGGGTCTGAGTGACAAATTTACGAAAAATTACTTATGGAGTTTTCTTTCATCCTCTTTTTCAAACTCTCTAAATATGAAAAAGGACCGGGCTATCACTATCGTTAAGCATGTTAAAACATAAAATAGCGACAAGCTTGTCGATCATGGCAAGAATCGAGTTTCATTCATCACTAGACTCGTTAAATTATTAAATAGCGATACTTTATTCGCCCTAAGGGTTGAATTATAGATCAAGAAAATGTTATCCTCCTCAAGATTGTTAAAAAATAAAGAGGTATTGGTCAACAAATGACCAGGGAAAATCTGGGAAAAATGAGTAAGAATTTCTTTACGGTAGCAAGTCGCTCTTGAACATGACACTTCTTTCACTCCATGTCCATGACTGTTTGGGTTGGGTAATCATATTGATGGTTCATTCACACCTATGGTTCATCATACCTTCACTTTGGTTTTGGGTCAATGCTGCCAACTCATCACAGTGTCGCCGATATGTTCAAGAGAAGTCATCCAGTGATTAAAAACTCATCCTTCTGCAATACTCATAAACTTTCATTCTCATGACCGTCACCCCTGAAAATTGCTATATCAAGTCATACCCTTGTCTCTGAAATCAGTAACTCATGTTTTGCAATAAGGTGACTTCCTGTTGATGACAAATCAATATCCAGGAATTTCACTTAGAAACATCAGATTCCAGTACCATGAGGCTTGTTACAGCATCGACAAGATCCTCACTTCTGGACCTTTGACCGAAATATTTTGTTTAGCGTTCAACATCAAATCATCTATTCACAACTTACAAAATGTATTGTAGTACCTTGAGGGCCATTGAAATTAATCGTGGTTCTCTCGCATTTGTTAACAGCTCACATCATTGGCTAGTAATCAAACGATGTATTTCCATGTTCGACTACAAATCATATATTTGCATGGCTAGACTTGTACCCGAATGATCGAGTGAACGAGATAAGAAGACCCCGGATCTAGCTTCAACCATCCGAGCTGTGATTTCAAGATTGTTTTACACATCATCTGTATGGTGACCTTACATATAGATTGTCATCCAAACATGGGCCAATATATGTAGGCATGTCTTCATCTGGGCAACATTCCAATGAAGATGACTTTCTGAATTATGTACATGTTATTAGATTTCTTTATGTGTTGAATATGGGAATGCCTACCCTTAACAATTATGATCAAAAGAGGATATATCATGATGTAATGTATTGTAATATTGATGCAGGTGACTACCCTACTTTATCTCTAGCCCATCATAGTGTAAAGCATCTCAATCCAATGTTCTTATTAGTTGGATCTCATGCTTTAAGGGGAGATTGTTATAGGTCAATTTGGGCACCATTCCCAATGACCTGGTTAACTAGACATCATCTCCAGGACCAATGATCTTAAGATTCCCAATTCCACCATCCTTAAGATTATTTGCTGAAATAGAAAGTGGAACTTTACTCATACCTTGGTGGATCTTCAGACCTTCTTGTGTGGTTGCAATGGCTTTTCCTCTAATGGCTTCTTCATCCGTAGATTTTGACGGCTGCTCCTTCAAATTTGTAGCAGCGTTGGTACAATCCTCCTCCCATGGTGTAATGGCTTCCTCTTCCTTTGTCCTCCCTCCATCAAAGGTTTGGATCAACCTTTGAGCAAAGTCTCCAAAAGAACTCACCCTTGAATGGACCAAGGGTTTGAACCACCAAAAAGAGGTCTTATCCTCCATGTGCAGTGCTGCCATTTCCACTGCTTATTTTTTTACCACTGGATGCAGCAATAAAAATGCCTCCAGCTTCTTCTCCCAGGCTCTAGCTGAAGTAACCCCATCAAATGTAGACGATAGAAGCCTATTGCCTATGATTTCTCCTTTTCCATAGGGCCTTCTCTCCTCCATCTGCTGAATAGACTATGAGAATTCTATAGCTCTCCTGAATGCTACAGAATGGGGTTTATAGTCACCCAAGTACTTGCTTAAGATCTGGAAATCCAAGCATCTCCCATGCTGGTCTTCAAGAGAATAGGAAGTGCATGGACCTTCCTCTTCTCCCCTTTTCTTCTCCTCCTCCTCAGGGAGGCTCTTCTTTATACCAAAAATGGATGAGATCAGTCTCATCTTCTTCATCATTCCCCTTTGAAATCTAACTCACAGGCTATGCCAGTTCGATGCTCTGATACCACTGTAATGTTCCTTTTTCAGAAACCTTGTCAATCGACAAAGCAAATCTATACCAAAGATAGATTGTAGGGGCATTTATTGGATTTGTCACTTTTAAAAAAAGGATGAGCTCCAGAGGCTACTAGGCCCACTAATAGACTCTGTCTATGGAGTGATTGTCAAAGGATAATATCCCCAATAGGGAAATACAACAAGATTGGGAATCTCCCAATATTGCAGCTACAACAATAACAAATACATCAAATGGAAAATAGCAGTGATTCATATACACATAAAATGCCAGATAATACAATGGCCATAATATTAAGACATAGCAGCATAAAATATAATCTCCTTGAGGAAATAATCTCTCAAGCAAGGCACAACAAGTCTCAAGAAATCTGTACACACAAATATGAAAAACATTGCTGAATATACCAAGCCCTAGGCCATGACTGCACAGTTATAAGAGGAAATGCTGCATAAAAGATGGAAATAAAAATATATAGCAATTATAGGCTCAAATAATGTGGGGGAGAAAGCTCTCAACCCCTGAAAATACATAACATCAATCTTCTAAAAGGATTGGCTGAAATCTATACAAAAATGGCATTTTGCAAAAATGCCGGAGTTGTTGGGTAGCAGCAACTCAAGAACTGGAAACAAATGGAGAAGGCTGAAATGGCTGCAAAAAATGAATAACCCTCCTCCAGTATAAATCTAAAATGAAAGGCTGATCCTTTCACCCAAGACTTCTCCTCCAAGTGACTGTCAATCCCTCATAGCAAATCTCCTCTCTAAATAACGTTGTCTACTGAAGGGACTGTGCTGCCAATAATGGAATGTGGTTGGCTTGATGCCAATGATGGTGATATATGCTCAAGAACCACCTTTTCTGATATCCCAATGAATAGAACCTCTCTCCACTGAAAAACAAGCTCTGGATGGTGTGTGGAAACCTCCCCGGCAACACCCAGCAACACTGCATAATATCTGCTGCAGAAACTGCGCTGATGTAGATGGCTGAAGCTATGGACTAAATGCTTGAATATGGGGAATGGAGTGAAATCCTTCATGAGATACTCAAGAAGTATAGGAAATCCTCAACAGGACTCCCTCGTGCCCAAAGGCACTGCAGCTCCGCTGAACAGCAAGAGGCAGCAACAAGTCTCCAAGACTTGGATGTAAAAATGATCAAAGATGAACTCAATGGATGCCTTGCTCCTCTTTTAAACAATGAGCCTTCTCTCCATGGGCCCTACTTCGATTTAGGGTTTCCTCCCTCTAGAATCTTCCCTCCTATGTTGTCCCACATAGTGCTTTCCAACTCATGCCAACGCAGTTTGACTTGGTCAACCTTGGCCAAGCATGTACGCAAAAACCTCCTTTCACACATGGAGGTGTGAAATATAGCTCCAATATTATCCTCTTTGATACTTAGAGGATTTTTATTCTATAATGATGCAAAGAATGGGTCCCATACCCATTTTATTCATCTCCTTAACAAAAATTAATGTTCCATAAAATTTGGAACATTACATAAGAATATTTGGAGGACCATAATGAGAGCTCAGAAGCCCCAATTGTAGGACCAAAAGAAACACTATGATCAGCACTTCATAATGCCCAAAGGAGGTGCCACACATTTGTACCTCCGAAAAAATAAATTTTCAGTGCCGATAGGTATGCCCTCTCTCATCTTCTCTTTTAACACATGTATTTAAATAATATTTGAATAAAGAAGATGCTTTCACTTGGGGTATTTTGTTGCAGGTATTATGCAAACCATCCATCGCTCCATCCACTAAAATTTCTAGAGAAGGTATCATTCTACCCTTAGCATGATAGAGTCCTAGAAAAACTTTGCATATCCCAACATCATTTCTCCACAAGAAATTAACAATAGGTTCCAAGCACCCGACCATTTTTACTATCTCCCCACCTTGCCCATGATAAACATCCTTGTTGGTCAGTAGAGTGTCCCCTCCATGGCATCCGTCACTAAAGTAGACCATAGATCATAAAAATCATGACGCCATGGCCATACCACTTTAGTCCGGGAAGCACTTCATGCCCACTCACCCACCATGCATCAAGTCAATTTTTACCATATCAAAATAAAACCCATTTCTTGGACTACCAGGTGTTGCAAGAAGATTGAAAGTGCACCACCGCGTCTCGCATTTGGCCTACCATACCTCCATCAGCATAGCCCATCTGCAACGCTTTCCATCCGCTTCATCACTCCCACACAAGAGACCAACCAATAGGGCCCCCACCCTCAGGAAAAAAACCCTTCTCACACCATCAGTGAGTGAGCACTTTCATGTTTTGGGGCACCCGTCTCTGTGTTTTGTGCAAATCCCATTATTTCATTATTTTGGTAAGTGTACAAAGATTGAAAATGGTGCACTATGTACCCCACTCATCCATCCATTTTTTCTCCCATGGTAGCAGTCCCTGGTCACCCTTGGTAGGAGTATCACACCCTTCACGCATAAGCCACCATGAAATTCATAATCAATGTATACCCACCCTGGACGTCCTACCGACTCCAGGGATTTCCCCATCAGAAATCGTTATGACTACTGCCAAGCTTATTTTTGTACTCCAACCTTAGGCCATTGAATCCTGTCATCAGTTTTCAGTCACCCATCACCGTCATGCCTATGTTGAACCTATCACATCCAAGATCTTAATCCCTTGCATCACTGACTCTCTCATTCGGTTGAGGCTTCCTTTTTGTCGACGTCAACATCTATTTTCCAAAAATGAAGCAGTATCATGGATCACCCCTCACCACAAAAGGGACATCCTTGAGTGGCACTATGGAAAACATCATTTCCCATAGATGTCATTGATCCTCCTGACATTCGACTACGACATAAGCTTTCATGTCAAGATGGTATCGTACCTTACAACCATTGCACCTTGATCAAATTCATCGAAGACCCGTGACTTTATAAGCATCTCTTTCAGCAATTCTTGCACGGGAAGGTCCCAGTCATACACCCATGCGTACAATGCGAATTTATATGCCATACCAAGCTTACAGATGTGGGTACCACATTCCACCTTTTGTCAAAGAAAAAAAGACCCTGAGGGCATCAAAAATCGTTGTCATCAACCAGCAGATCACTACCATACTAGTGACATAGACAGAATCTGTATCTATCAAATATATTTGTTTAGCTAGCCAAAGCATCACGAGCATGGTACATGCCTGCCTCGTAGAAAAAATTGTATTTATTGTATCGTACCATTTCTTTCAGGTTTCCCATAGGACATGGTCACTCTTTGACCCATTGTAAGGCATTTCCAACTCCTTGTTACACGCATGTCACTCTCTCTCTCCACATAGTACACATAAAAGAAACTATAATTTATTTCGGCTATAAAGTTCTTCCTAGACCTCACACATTAGGGGGCAACTATTATCACTAGAAAATCAGGCAAGAAAATATGACATTATTAAATGTTAGGCAAAAGGATTTACAAGGCTGAGGCACATTAGAGAATCTGAAGAATTTAAAAAATCTCTAAGGTTGAGAAGAAAAATCAAATTGCGTACTCAAGAAACTAGCAAAATGTGCCTTCGCACACATTTTTCTTTGATAGGCACACCTTTTTGTGGCTTTCCCTCAAAGAGCCACACGAACCTTAGAGTGGCAGAAGTCTCTTTCCGGGACCACAAGGTACACTCCAGGAAATTAATCCCATACTTGAGGCTTCCCAAGAACAGCCGCCTAAGCCACCTTAGGACCTCAAGGGGGCACACAATGGATTCATCCCCCTCTCTTGGGTTAGCATCCATCAATGTACCAAGGGAGGGAAGGAGAGTTTGAATTCATCTATAAAAGGCCACCAAGAGATGAAAAAATGGAGAGCACATTGTTATGCTAGCCAAAATTTCTTCCAAGCAATCTAGTAGTATGTGATCCAGAGAAAAAGTAGAGAGGGGATTCAATTTTTGGCCACCCAACAACTCCAATCCTTTGGAGTAGAGAGAGGGACCTTGCACCAAGGTGACTAGGAGGTAAAAACGTCCTTGCATCAAGTCTTATAACTCCCTAGTTCCAAGGGCCCCTTGGCAAGTGTGTAAACGTTCTATCTTTTATTCCTACTAGCATACAATAAGAGGGGACATAGATTCCACCGTTGGTATTATTGTATTGTTTGACTCTATATGAGATTTTTTGTTATTTGTTTAGTTAGGCTTTGTTTTCTCTCTACATATGCATACTATATCATTATCTAGTGTGGTTTTTTTATGGCATGTTCACTAACTTGCTAACTCTTTTTTTTATCTTCCTATGACCATAAACTTAAGAGGCAGCGACCACTCTTCTTAAGTAAGTTTAGATTGGTACACTCATGCACCAAATCCATCAACACAATGGCCATCTTCAAGAATATGTCGACAACCACGCAAAAACAGTCATTTCCATGCTTAGTAGAAAGAAGGCCCGACATGTTTAAATCCATGGAGATGGATTCCCAAGGTCGACTAGGGGTAGGTAGCAGAGTATAGAGGCCTTGATTCTTGATGGTTAGTTTGGAAATGGTGCAAGCAGTGCATGATATGATGTACTTCTTGAAATCCTGTCGAAGGTTTGACCAATAGAAATACTTTTGCAGTACTTCCATTATTTTCTCCACCCTGAAATGCCAAGCGACTCGACTGTAGTGCGCTTCCCAAATCACCTTGGCACGCTCACTTGAAGAAACACAAAGGTGTCCCAGGTGACATAGAAGTGCATTCTGGAGGCAAAATTTTGGAACTTGTGTACCCTCCAAGAGTGTCTTATATGTGTGGCTTAATTCCGAATCGCTCTTGTAGCGAAGTGGCCAACCGAAAGTCTCATGCCCACAAGAGTTGAGAACAGTGTTGAGCGCCGCAATCGGTGGACGACTGAGGCATTGTGCAACATTATTGGTGTTTCCCTTCTTGTACTTGATGCTCAAACGAAACTGTTGCAGATATGTGGACTACTTCTGATGGAGATCATTTTTTAACTTCCCTTCTATCAGTATGAATTGCATGGGTCAGTGGTCTGTGTGGATAACCATTTCCTTCCCTAAAATGTAATGCTTCTATTTTCGGTAAGACTGCACAATAGAATACATTTCTTTTTCATAAGTGGGATTCTTGCGAACTGTGTCAGACAATGTCTCACTGTGATATGCCACTGGATGCCCCTGTTGAGTAAGAACTGCCCCAATAGCATATTCAAAGGCATCTGTCTTGATCTCATATGGTTGTTGCAAGTCTGGTAATGTGAGCATTGGGGCAGAGCAAAGGCGATGTTTCAATTCTACGAATGCCTTTTGTTGAGATTCCGACCAAAAGAAATTTTCTTTCGCTCCTCCCTCAGTGACTTGACTCAAGGGCCAAATGATATGAGAGAATCCCAACACGAACCTGCTATAGCAATTAGCAAGACCAATAAAACTATGAAGCTCTGTTAGAGTGGTTGGGGCTAGCCAATCCTAAATGACTTGGATCTTGGTTGGATCCCCATGCACCCTTGTTCATCAATAATTTATCCCAGATACTGAACTTGGTTCATTCCAAAAGTGCACTTATCCAAATAGGCGCACAAATCGTGTTGCCACAGTGTTTGGAGGACCCGTCAGATGTGGTGGAGGTGCTCTTCCCAAGTCTGGCTAAAGATTAGGATCTCATCCAAGTACACTACTACAAATGAGTTTTTGAATTGCTGCAAGATGTCTTCCATTAGCCTCATGAAGGTTGTGGGAGAATTCGTCAATCCAAAAGGCATAACCATCCATTCGAAAAGGCCCTCCTTGGCTTTGAAGGCAGTCTTCCATACATTAGAGGGTTCGATTGGTACTTGGTGATACCCGGACTTCAAGTCGATCTTGCTGAAATATTTCGCCCCTTTGAGGTGGTCCAGAGGGTCATCAATCCATAGGATTTGGTACCTATTCTGGACAGTGATCTTGTTTAGCACCCGATAGTCAATACAGAGTCTCCAAGTCCCATCCTTCTTCTGCACCAACACGATTGGGCTCCCACAGGGCGATGAACTCAGCCAAAAGTGACCTTTCTACAACAACTCTTGAATTTTCCTCTTTATTTCGTCGTTCTCCATAACAAAGTGCCTTTAGATCGGTCTATTTGGAAACAATGCATCTAGGGTTAGATCGATGGGGTGCTTGACCTGATAGTGCAGGGGCACCCCTGTCAGTGAGGTGAATATTTCCCCATACTCCTCCACGACCTTTTCCATTTGTCATTAGGGGAATTTTGAGGTCTAAAATGGGCCTCCTAAGGAAATTATAAAATAACAGTGGAAATAGTAAAATTAGATTTGACTACATCATCAAATTTTAGAGGGAAAAAAGAAAAAACTACTTTTTCAACTTATCTCCCAAATTTTTTACTCAAATTTCAAGTGGGATTACTTGTTGGATGCAAAATTCAATTCTTCATCCATGGAGTACCCATCTTGCATACTTTTGATGGATCCTGCTACACGAAAAATTAGAAATACATGAAAAATGTGATTGCAATCATGTTTTTTCATGTATTTCTCATTTTTCGTGTAGACGATTCCATCAAAAGTATGGAACATGGGTACTCCTTGGATGAGAAATTAAATATTTCATCCAACGAGTACTCTTGCTCGAAATTTGAGTAAAAAATTTGGGAGATAAGTTTAAAATACAAGTTGAAAGAGTAGTTTTATTATTTTATTATTTTTTAATCTTTTTACCATTTTACTTAATAAATGGTGAATCATCCCCCATGGTTGACATCATCATCTTGAATCCTATTGGTTCTTATAAAGTTTATTTTGGTTGTACATTTTTCTTAGGAGGCCTATTTTAGACCTCAAAATTCGCCTAATGTGTTGTCGTGCGAAGGAGCCCTGTCTAGAGGTTGTGGCCAAAGTCTTCTTATTTCCCTGAGGGCAGATTATCAGGAAAACAAATTTCCTGGTTTTGGAAATGAGCTTACTACATTGTTTTACAGTAACCAAAGAGATAGTGATAGGGAGTGGTACCTCTGGTATCCTGTACAACTTATTTCCCAAAGTAACAATAACAGCGTGAGGCCGAGACTCATACACAACATGTCGCTTCCACAAGTATGGTTGGCCTAATAATACATCACAAACATCAAGAGGAGAAAAGTCACAAAATACCTCATCTGTGAAGGGCTCGATGCTGTAGGGAAGGAATCAGTGCTGGCTGACGCAGAGATCCCATCCTTGGTGAAGCCACTCGATGGTGTATGGTTGTGGGTGTTTTGTGGTCGGCAAGCCCAACCGCTTCACGACCTTTGCTGAAATGAGGTTCTTTTGGCTCCCACTTTCGACAATTAACAGTAGCAGGGAACCCTTTACCAAAATTTGGGAGTGGTAGAGATACTCCTCCTCCTCTGGATCTTCTGGTTCCTCCTTCTGGATCTTCGCAGTGGCAACGATGGCATTGGGATCTCCATCAATAATCTCCTTCCCTTTGTCATTCCCCTTGTCGGGTTTTGATTCATATTCAGAGCATGCATCTAATTCAAAAGCCCTCATCTTGACCACTAGTGATTGTTTGGCCCAACACTTACTTGTGTTGTGAGTGGATCTCTTATGGAACTCACACCAATTTCACGTCCTTCTTTGGTTTCGCGGTGTTGTTCTTTTCTTGCATATTTGGTGTTGGAGTCCCGTAATTTGGCAGATTGGTAAACCAAATGACAGGCTAACATCAAAACAGTCTTTGGAATCCTATGACCTAGCCTTCATGGAATCAAAGAGGGCTCTCTCTATTATGCAAAGGATGTGAACTTCTTCGCTTTATATGATTGATTTTAGGCTAGTTGTTAACTGTAGTTTTGTTTGTTTGTTTTGGGTTGGGATAAGATGATCAAGTAGGATAGGTGGAGTGAGAGGTTATCAAATCAATTGGGCAATGGAGTCAAATGAAGTCAAGGGTGTCTCAATGATTAAACGGAGTGTACTACAGGGCTGATTTAGCAAGGTTAATGGATCTTTTAGGTGATGTATGAGGTGTAATGAACATTAAGTTTGGGAAAAAACTAAGAGGTCTTAAACATATATAGTCTGAAGCAATAAATCATGAGGTAGGAAAAACCATTAATCTCTATGAACAATACTTAAACTGATAAACATGTAAGATGAACATTCCTGTGAAACATATAAGCATTAGAACTCCTAACTTTAGAAATTCACCTTCAGATTTTTGGAAAAACACATAAGATAAACAAAGAACTCAATTTATGGAGAGGGAACTCCTAAACAACATATATCAAGTTATCGGGAACTCTGAAATAAGTTGGTAAGCATGGGCAAAGGGAAAGATCGAATGAGACCTCTTTGTCTTAACCTAATCAATCAATATTCCATAGAAAAGATTCAAGATAGGGTTTTTAAAACTTTAAATAAAAAGGGAATACCATGAATCATACTTGTAAGCTAGCATACTAACCATTCGGTTCACCGTTCTGCATTCAACACCGTGGCAGGAGCGCAGAACAACTCTGTTGGGCGACTTGGGTCACCCCTGAATGTGTCTTCGTTCAGTGGCTATAAAACAGTGGCAAGAGCGCAACACAACTTCGTCGGGCGGCTCGGGTCACCCATAAACATGCCTTCATTCAGCGGTTGTAAAACAGTGGCAGGAGCATAGCAGAACTCCGTTGGGTGGCTCGGGTCACCCATGAACGTGCCTTCATTTCTTTCCTCTTGAACATGGGGCAAAACTGCAAGAGCGCAACAACACTCTTTAGGTGCACAGCGTGTAGTGTAAATTCACACAGGGAGACGCTACAGGTGCACAACATGACTCTACAGGAGCGGAGCGCCCAGAAAATTTTGCTCGAGGACTCTGCGAGAAAATTTGAAAACCCTCACTATGTGTGTAAATGACCGGAGCCGGGATATGTTGTTTTGTAGTGGTTTTATACTTTTTTGAAAATTTAGAAATAAAACCCACTTCTTTAAGGTTACTTTGAACTCCTTTTCTATTGCCAATACTTTTCTAGAGCTAGCACCTTTTTTACAAACTTTGGCAGACTTGGTGATTCTGCTTGTCTTTTCCATTTTTCACCTTTTGAACCTAGACATCTACCTTTGTCTATTGATGGATGTTATCTCTATTCATGAGTCCTATGTCCTCCATGTCCTTTTCATATTTTTCAATCCTAGGAGCTATTTTTAAATGTCTTCTGAAACCTTTTGATCACTGTCTCTTTTGAACTTGGACAGTTTAATTGATCAATGATGACCCATGCTTGTCATAGTTGCTTTCCTTGGCAATTTATACCCATGTTTTTCCTTTTTAGCCACTAGAATATGTCTCTAACTCTTCTTTAGAGAAAAGAGACCTTTGTGTAGGTTTTAACCCTGTACAGAAATTATCTACAAATGAATATTAAAACAGAAAATAAACAATAGCAAGAGAATAAAACATAAAACAAATAAACACAGAGATTTTCCCTTGGATCCCAAATCGGGGTGACCAGCTTGATTTTTCATTATATTCCTTTTAATGTTACAACACATACATATACATGCTAAAGCATACATAAACCAAAATCCATTAACCTTGGATTAGAACATAACTATAGTTCCCTTGACCAGATCTACAAAATACTAGGGGCCGAAAACCATGTGCAAACCCATGCAAAAAGACATGGGCGGATCCACCCACCAGAAATTAAGGCCAATTTTTTTTTTCTAGGGTGCTGCCCCGAACCCTAACAGGGGGGGCTATCGCCCCCCCTATGATCCCCCCGCTGCGCCCAGAGCAACAGGGGGGCTATCGCCCCCCCAGTAATCCCCCTACGTGCGACTAGTCGTGGAAAGAATATAACACATACCCAACACTTTGAACTGAGATTTCTTGTCTCTTCTTCCTGATACTCTTCATCATCTTTCTTCCTTTGGTGTAGTGGAGTATTGACCTTTATGTCTGCCCTTCTTGATCTTCTTTAAAAACCTCTGATTTTACCTTTTGCTGAAGTGGAGTTAGTGCTTGTCTGCCAAACTTTAGAAGGTAGTTTGAAAACCCTTGAAACCATCTGATGTAATGAAGGAGGTTTCTTTGTCACTATTTTAACCCTCTTTATCCATCTTCCCAAACTTTTGAGTTTTTAGGGATGTTTAGAAAAAAGCAAACAGGGTTGTCTTCTAAGTTCTCAAAGAAACATATATTAAACTCATCACTTATGCCTAAAAAGCCTTCAATGATCATTTGGAGGGTTGAGGCATTATTTTGCCTTTGTAACCCTAGTATTTCTCTATTTCTTGGTCAAAATAGTCATAAACCCTGATTTCCATCAAACCCATACCTTTCTGCTTTCTTCTTGGTTGTGAGTGGTTTTCTTGTGATGGTGTTGATACATCCTTTTTGTGATTTTTGCATAGATCTCTCACTAGGAAGTCACCTTCTGTGCTAAAAATATATAACTCCACTGATACTATTTTTAATTTTGGCCTTAGCTGATTGGTTTTAGGTGCCTAGCCCAGGAGCACATCGCCATGTGTAATTTATATGGGAAAACCTTTCCAGGAGTGCAGCGCATAAATAGGACTTTTTACAGCAGTGTTTTGGAGGCCTTCCCGATGTCATAACTGGGCCCGTGATAGCGCGTTGGAAGGATTAACATGTATAATTTCCAAATATACCATTTTTGTCATTATTGAATTTTATTTGCCTTGTCAAAAGTTGACTTTCCCATGACTTGTCAAAACGTGTTGAGTGATGGTGCAGAAATGTAGAGTTCTGGTGCAAACAACTTTTGAAGGCATTCAACAATTCCAATTTGAGATCATGATAGCTCATAGGAAATATATTCAAGTATATTTGTCATTTTACCCATCAGCCAAGTCATTTTGACACTCCAGTTGTGAGTAAAACTGATTTTCCCAAGGTCACTCCTATAGTGCAGAAATTCTCCGTGACACCTGTATTTTTGACATTTATCCAAAACCATGATACATGTGTAAAAATGGAAGGAGGTTTTTATTCTTGGCCCTATGATGAACCAAAAAATCTCTCACTTTTCCAAAATTCATCTTTGGTTGGCTAGAAACATATTTTTAAGAAAAACTGGCCCTAGGTGTGGCAAATGACTTGGCCCTTGGAATGAATTCTTGGAAAATGATGGAGGCATGATGTTTATGAGTTGAAATGGATTCATGATTGCTTATATGACCTACCATATGGATCTTCTTCTCTTATGCCTCTTTTCCATAGCAAACCCTAGCTTATTTGGAAGAGGAAATTAGGGTTTGGTGTAGGGGATTTAGGATTGACTTGTAGAGGGAATGGAATGAAGGGGTTAAGGGTTGTCTAAATTATTGAGGAAATTTTTGGGGATAGGGATAGATGTTAGGGAGTATGGGAAAGTGGAATTTCAAGGATTGAGTGAGGAGAAGGGGTCCAAAAGGGAAAAACACAAGCCTAGTCTTGAAAAGTGTCAAATTGTGGCAATAGACTAGGTTTTGTAGAAAAATGATGATTTTGAGTAATAGGAGTGATGGGGAGTGTTTATGAAGGTATATTTAGAATATGAGAAGGTTTAAGAGCATCATGATACAAGCCTTTTTTATGTTTTAACCATGGAGGTCATGAAACCAAGAAAAATGCCCTAAAAATCCCTAGATGGATAATGGAGGAGCTAGGGAAAACAAAATAGAGTAATGATGTTTATGGGTGTGAAAATGGGATAGAAATGGGAGGCATGAGTCCATGAGGGATCTTCCATGAGTGATAGGCTAACTATGACATGATAGAGTAGTAAAATAGTGAAAATTGTATCCTAAAGATAATGAAGGCAGTGATATTTCTAGAACTCACAAGATTTATGAATTTTGTTTCTAGAAATCTAGGATAGACATTTAGTCATCTAAAAAGGAAAAAAATTACTAATGACTAACATTTGGAAGGTTTTCTTGGGCTGCAACGCGTTGGCATTTTCCTTTTTTCTATGATTTGGGGGCACCTTTCCCTTGCTTTTGATTCACAGATCCAAAGTCTCACTTCTTCTATTTGAATTTCTTCTCAATCTTGGTAGCATACCAGTATGCCGTACCAAGTGAGGATATGTCGAGGAAATCCATTTACTCCTGAATGTATATGTGTAGACAACTACGGTACTTCAACTTCAAATGTTTCTCTGAATCTTTGATACCCAACTTTGTGCATAGGGTATGGAATAGATTCATTAGCTCATGCACATCTTGATCCCTTTGCTACTACAACATAGTCCATTGTATGTACTTGTCCTCATAGCTCCCCATGGGACAATATTGTTCCTTGATGGTGTCCTAAAAATAATTCCAAGTGAGTACGACCGAGAATAGAGAGGTTTCCCCTCATCCTTTTTCTCACAATAGGTTTCCCACAAGTCCTTGACATGGGGTGTGGCTTTGAGGAGTGTAAAAATAATCTTCTCCTGGTTAGAATAGTCATGAACCGAGAATATCCTTCTAATAGATTCAACCATCTATCTACGACATATACATATATTTGGCCCTCCAATATGGGAATCTCAAAGTTTAATTGTACCTTAAAAGTAGTTTCACCTCCAGAGTGGCTGCTAGATATAGATGCACCGCTGACGGGGAGTTGTTGAAGGATCTAGGGAAAGTTATCCATCATCGCGTTCCTTTTTTTTTCAATGGCCTCCTTGAGCAATATTTATTATGGGATTTCTTGCTCCCTCATATTTATTTTTGGCCCCCATGGGTGGTTGTCAGGGTTTTCGAAGCTGATCTTTCAAAGGTTCAACCAAATCGAGCCCTAAATCCTTATACCCCAACCTCATTGGGGGCATGCAAAGAAGGATCGAGAAAGAGTAGACCACTATGATATCATTGATCCAAATTTATGCAGGAACATAAAAAAATACACATATAGCCATAAATACAAAGATACAACAACAATAACACTTCATTTCATTAATATCAAAGAACTAAAAATTGTTTATAGATAGAATGGAAATAAACTAACTAGGGCACTGGAAGCTTATCTCTAAGAGATGTGGTGGCTAAAACCCTTTGAATTGTGTTACAATGAGGCTCAAGGGCCTATTTATTATTGAGAAACACTGGAAAACCCTAAACATCGAAAAACTTAACCCTAGGAGATGAAGCACCAAAATTATGGGCCCAGTTTGGGTAAATTGGTACATCATCTTCCTAGGGACGTAACTTTGGCATATGATATTTGTTTGACATGCACAATACCTCGTTAGAAAGATCTATCCAAGGAATACAAATTTTTATCCAAGCAACATTAGAGGAAATTCCTTTTTTCTCCCGAATTTCTCAAAAAACATCGTTTAGGGCCTCAAAATTGCTCCCGAAGTTCATGACCCGAAAAAATGCTAAAAATACTAAACTATGCTACAATTAAGGAAACTAAAAAAATAAAAGAAACAATGGTGGGGCCCCAAGTGAAATAGGCGGGTGGCCACCAATATCCACCTAGATCATTCTTCATGCTCAGCTTGCTGCAAAATCACTCATACATCCTCTCAGCACCTTCAGTCACGCTCAATGAGAAACTTTTCCCAAAGGAGGAGGAATTTTTTTCTTCTACCTGACCATACGCATTCTATTTATACAGACGTAAGCTTCATGCCTGTGTGTGGATAAGCTACACAGTAGGAAATAAGCCCATTTTCAATCTTGGTGGCTTGACCTCCTATCATGATGGCCATGGGCTTGTTTAATCTCCAAAGTGACAAAATAACCTTCGAATGTGTGCCAACGCCTCTGAAAACTATACCACTATGTTTAGAACATCAAATACATCAAAAAATGATTGTTCATTCACTCCATTTGGCCTTCAGCTGATCTGAGCATCGCCTTCCCTCCTGGTAGCCATGGGCTTCAAAATTCTTCAAGTGATAAAAAACATCTGTATATTTTCTCCATTGCCTCTACAAGCCATTCCAATGGATTTAGAGAATTCCCATCTTCTAGGAATGACAATTCCTAAGCCAAAATTGGTCGAAAATTTCTCAACATAAGCTTCATTTTATTTTCCCCTAGATTCTACCTCTAAATATGGAAAACTATCAATTAGACCTGGCAAAGTTGGAGGTTGCACCGAATTCGGATATTCTGCTAAAACTCCACCAAGTTAAATGTAGGAGTAATTATGGGATAAGTATGTATTAATTGTGGTTAAGTGCACACAAATTTCGATTAACGGGGGCACTTATATGAGGTCATATGGTGCAATTCCACGACGAGGAAGGTTAGCCCGCTCCTTTCCTCTGCCCTTGGATCCCACTATGCATTTAAATACAACGTGGCGCTGATACACATTTTTTGCAACACGCATATAGAACGCACCATCGAATTTTGTTTATCCACCAAAATTTAATATTTTCCTTACGTATTAACTTTGCACATGACATACCTTTTGTAATATGCGCTTCCATAACCATAATATTTTGGCATATAAAAATATGCCATCGCTATAAATAATTTGAAACCTTATCCAAATTTTACTACATTTCCATCGAGTATTCAAACCATTCGAACTTACCATATAAATGGACTTTGGGTTCAATTGAAATTCCACTGTGTAATAAACTTTGGAGTTAGGTTTGATTAATATGTGGAAATTAATAATAATTATGGTTTAAATTTAATAATAAATATTAATATATATATATATATATTTTAACCAACCTTAATACATTAAAAAAAAAATTCCAGCACATAACATTTCATGAACCCACATTCAACCTTGGAAGACATTGGGCAATTTTTACCGTCACAAACCAAACTGGCGTATCCAGCAATGACACTTGTCACTGTCCCATTCGAAAAAAACTGAAGAATATTTTATGCATGTTGATTGGGCATCCATGTCATCATCCTGTACTTAATCTGCATTTTTTTTTTAAATTTTCTTGTTCTGAACGGTGATCAGTAGACCATAACTCCTTCAACCGAACTCGGTTTTTGACGAAATGAGTTATGTTGGATTCCTAGTGATGGGCTGGTCATTGTCGTTCTGGTTTGGTGAAATTCTGAGAACTTTAATTTTTGAGCTAATTTTTTCCCCTGATCCATATTTCGATCACTCCTTCTCACTGACATGCTTTTGGAGCCACAAAAGTTGGTTATCTCATGAGAGATGAACTCTCTTTTGTTTCCCAAGTTCTATCATCTTGATTCTACTTGGAAAAATCACCATGACAACCACTTGGTCACTGAAATGCCATGCCTTGTCTTGCAAATGGCTTGGCTCTTCAACCACTATTCTCCTTTTGCTGCTGACCCAATTTAACACTTGTTGGTTGCTTGCTGATATAGCACTTTTGTTGTACCAAATTAATTCCTTAGTGCTTGGAAAACTAACTGATTTCCTTCCCAGTGAGAATCATGTTCCTCCTTTTCACAATGAGTTAACTACAGTAATGAGTTCCAACATCAGTAAAAATACGAAAATAAATGACCATTCTTTTACCTCCACAATTTAAAATTCCACACATGGAAGAATGCATTCACCATCTCCTTCTCTTCTTGGTGTCAACACATAAAATGGTCTACAATGGCTGCAAAATTTTCTTTGACATCTTGTCATAAACACACATGCAAGAAACATAACTTGATGACATATCCTCTTGCTCCTTCAAAGCAACAAATTTCACCTCATGTGAACATTTCCATGTACTCTCACATATTGGTGTCAAACTATCGACCGAACACAAGTTGTCAAAGCATGTCTCTTCAAACGAATGACTCACAATTCAAGCATACGCATCTATAAAAATTGACAATTCTTCTCCCAAAACAAAAATAATTTCACATCATGAAACACTTCTTCATCATCTCCTTTTCATCTTTGGAGACAAAATCAACTCTTCCAAGTCAATATGACATGCATGCAACACACAATCAACCAATATAAGTCGACACTCATGCATGTGCAAATGATCAACACTCTCAAGTTGACACCATATATATTAAACAAAACAGTCGACCAATACAAGTCAATTACTCATGCATGTTCAAGCATAATGAAATCATCAAAATCCCATTGTTCATACACACAAAATCTCATGCATGTATACAATTCTTCAACTCTTTCACAAGTACAATCATAAGTACAAGAACTCCATTCATATGTACATGTACTTAAAGTTGAAATGAACAAATTTTGTTGCAATAAAGTGAGTCAACATACTCCTCTTTTCAAACACATTCTTGGCATAAATATGCAACATGCATTCAATTGGAAAAGAATGCAGCAATTATCAAAAGACATGAAAAGTCTTAATTGGATAAGAAATCTAACCATCTCTTACCAAACCATTTCAATGGCGCTTCTTTCAGTTTCACATCATCATCATGTGAATCATCTTGACCCACATCAATTATGGAATATTCTTTTCCATTCTTGCCATTCTCTTTCTCCACCTTCCTCAAATATCATGGATGACTTGTTGGATACAAAGTCCAACACTTGTCTAAAAGATGACCTTGCTGATGGCAATGAGTGCAAAATAATTGCCTCTTCTTTTCAACATGGTTTTCTTTGTCTTGGCTTTCTGCCTCCTTTGCTTCAAAATTTTCTTGTGCATGGCTATGTTCTTCCAACACCTTGAAACATTATGGTTATCCAAACCACAAAAGGAACATGAAACGTTTCTCCAAATCTTATGTGAGAATTTGCCATGTTTATCATAATCAAAATCAACTTGATTAAAACTAGATTTATACCTTAAGCGTTCACCTTTGTCTCCTTCTTGAGGAGGTGAATTTTATGAGATAGTATCTCTATTGGAATACCAACAATGCATTCAAAGACTGTAGAGCTTTCAACATCCTATTGTTCACCATTCTCATTAGTTGCATGCTTATGAGAACCTTCTTGAAAAGTGGGTGTAAAAAATTTTCATTCCTCATGAACACAATCTTCACAAGCTTAAGGTAATGAACATGAAATGAAATTCCTTCTTGGAACACCTTCATGTGCCTCCTTGGCTTTAGAGCTTTCTACATCATGTTGTCCATAGTCAAGACCAAAATACTTAGGCATTTCCTCAACAACAATTGGCTCAACTATGCCTTGTGTAGGTTTGCCTAATCATTTACCTTCATAGCCCATATTCATCAATAATTTGGACCCTATTCCCCTACTGTGTCTTTCAAAAGAACCTACACATTCATTTTGAGAGGAAATTGAAGATAAAATTATATTTCATACCTATTTTTCAAGCACATGCTTGGATAAGGCTTCCTTGGCATCATGGCACTGAGCCTCCATCTCATGCATCCTTTCAAGAAGCTCTTGCTTCTCCTCCTTCATGGCAATAAAATGATCTTGAATTTTAATGCTCTTCCTATTATCTTCATACTTCTCTTGCATCCTGTCAATCATGATGCAGAGTTTCTACAACATCTCTTTATCAAAGAGTTTTGCTAAGGAAGATTGAATAGAAGCATTGTTTAATGAAGCTTCCATCACACATGTAATGCATACAAAGCTTCTTTGATGTGATTTGAGACTTCAGATCTCAATTTTGACCTTCTCCTTCACACGTAAACTTGCAAGTTCATTGTGTAAAAGTTCACAGTTAAATTTCCCTTACACAAATTCAAAAAGCAATAGATATAGAAGAATTATCTAACCTTGGCTAAAATGAGCTAAACTTTTTCTTTGATAAAAAATTGATCTGAAGATGGGAAAACTAGTTATTGATATGCTAGCTCCCTCATCAATTTTAAAAATGTGTGATTAGGATTGTCTCAAGTTAACCACTTGTGAAGGGGTTTATGTCTATAGTTTCATGTGTTTTTGAGGATCAAATTATGATTTAATTAACTTTTAAAAACTCATATACAACGATTGAAATGTATAAACATAAATCACAACAATCTCATAACACAATGGATGATAACGAAGTTCACCCCTCCTGGGCTACATCTCCATGGACCTGCTTTAACTAGCTACGCCCTCTTGCGATTATGAGTAAATTCTCTTATTGCAAGCACCTTTATTTCTCCAATGGATTTTTTGACTATTCCATTGACTTCAAAGAACTCAAATACCCCAAAAATGGCTATTCAATTACCAGTTGATCTAGGCTTGACCTCTCATATTGGTGGCCATGGGCTTGTTTAATCTCCAAAGTGACAAAATAACCTTCGTATGTGCTCCACGGCCTCTAAAAACTGTACCACTGTGTTCAAAACATCAAATACATATAAAAAATAAATGTTCATTCACTCCATTTGGCCTTCAGCTGATCTGGGCATGGCATTCTCTCCTGGTGCCCCTAGGCTTCTAAATTATTCAAGTGAAAAAAAATCACCTTTAGATTTGCTCCATTGCCTCTGCAAGTTGTTCCAATGGATTCATAGAATCACCATCTGCTAGGAATGACTATTCCTGAGCCAAAATTGATCGAAAAATTCTCAAGATAATCTTAATTTAATTTTCCCCTAGATTCTGCCTCTAAATCTGGAAAACTGGCAGTTAGCCCCGCCAAAGTTGGAGACCACTTTGAATTTAGAGATTCTACTAAAAATCCACCAAGTTAACTGCAAGATTAATTATGGGATAAGTGTGGATTAACTGTGGCTAAGTGTGAACTAAGTGCGATTAATGAGGGTGCTTGTATGAGGTCATAGGATGTGGTTCCATGAGGAGGAGGGTTGGCCCGCTCTGTTCCTCCGCTCTCAAATCCCATTGTGCATTTAAATACAATGTGGCGCTCATACCTTTCAAGTAACATGGGCATGTTCTGTTAGTGAAGGCACTTGACTGGAGTGGGGGAGGTCATGGGTTCGAACCCCGACCTTGCCCTCATAGACGTTTTTTGCAACACGCATATAAAACACACCATCGAGTTTTGTTTATCCACCAAACTTTAATATATGCCATACGTATTAACTTTTCACATGACATACCTTTTGTAATATGCCCTTCAATAACCATAATACTTTGGCATATAAAAATATGCCACCAATATAAATAATCTGAAACCTTATCTAAAGTTCAATACATTACCATCGAGTATTTAAACCATTTGTACTTACCATATAGATGGAATTTGGGTTTAGTTGAGATAAATGTTATCAGTTCCCACTAGGTATTGCAGTGGTGATTTTAGAGATTTCATACCTTTGGATGAGAAATGGATCTATTTTATTTTTATTTTTAGGCAACATTTCTCAAGGAGATGTGCAGTGTGCACATTCCAGCAACATAAAGTTGTGTTGGAGCATGTACAACCAAAATAAACTTTATAAACTTTATAAAGTTCTAAAATGGGCCTCCTAATAAAAATGTACAACCAAAATAAACTTTATAAGAACCAATAGGATTCAAGATGATGATGTCAACCATGGGGAATGATTCACCATTTTTTAAGTAAAAGGGTAAAAAGATTAAAAAATAATAAAATAATAAAACTACATTTTCAACTCGTATTTTAAACTTATCTCCCAAATTTTTTACTCAAATTTCATGTGGGAGTACTCGATGGATGCAAAATTTAATTCCTCGTCGAAGGAGTACCCATGTTGCATACTTTTGATGGACCTTGCTACATGAAAAAAAAGAAATACATGCATGTATTTCTCATTTTTCGTGTAGAAGAATCAATCAAAAGTATGCAACATGCGTACTCCTTGGATGATGAATTAAATTTTGCATCCAACGAGCACTCCCGCTCAAGATTTGAGTAAAATGTTTGGGAGATAAGTTTAAAATACAAGTTGAAAAAGTAGTTTTTTCTTTTTTCCCTCTAAAATTTGATGATGTAATCAAATTTTATTTTATTATTTCCACTATTATTTTATTATTTCCTTAGGAGGCCCATTATTCCCATAATAGTAATAAAATTTGGAGTTATGTTTGATAAATATGTGGAAATTAATAATAATTAACATTTAAATTTAATAATCAATATTATATATATATATATATATATATATATATATATATATATATATATATGTATGTATATGTATAAGATAATATATTATATGATAAAAAAAACATATAAAATATTAATATTATATATATATATATATATATATATATTAACCTACTTTAATACATTAAAAAAAATAATTTCCAACACATAAACTTTCATGAACTCACATTCAACCTTGGAGGAGATTGGGAAATTTTTACCTTCACACACCAAACTGGCAAACCCAGCAGTGACACTTGTCATAGTCTCATTGGACAAAAACTGAAGAAGATTCTCTGCATGCTGACTAGGTTGCCATGTCATCGCCCTGTACCTGTTCTGCAATTTTTTTTTTAAATTTGCCTGTTCTGAATGACGATCAACATACCATAACTCCTTCATCCGAACTCGGTTTTCAACAAAACGAGTTGCGTTGGATTCCTGGAAACGGGTTGGTCGTTTTCATTCTAGTTTGGTGAAATTATTAAAACTTTAATTTTTGAGCTAATTTTTGCCCCTGATCCAGATTCCGATCAAGGAATCGGGACCAGGAACAAACTGTTAAAAAGAAAGCAAGTAATATCTGTCACCCTTGAACCTCACGATGAGCCTGGGTATGCATATGAACGCTTTCCTAAGAAAATTTTCCATCTCCCTATAGTGAAAACTTAGTCTAACTAGGCAAGTTGTAAGTAGCCCATAATCTGCACATCATTTATTTTTGCAAGGAACAATCACACGTAGGGTAATAAGAAAATGATTGTAAAGGATCAATGCATATCCACATCTCATAACTATTATGATTGTACACTCCAAAGCACCCACGAAGTATCGGTAAGCATTGGACCAAAAGGCACCTAGTGTGTATTGACCTTTATCCTCTTCTTACAATTACTTCACCGAGGCATACCTTAAGAAAATTGAGAATCTCTAAATATAATCACTACTTGAAGTCACTAAATTCTCCCCACAGGGGCCACAAAAGAAATTGTAGTTCAGGTTAGGACCATCGGGGGTAGGCATCCAATAAGACATCGTGGTCATGATACATTTTGAAACATATATGTTGACCTTTTAGGGAGCTTCAATTCAGTCTATCCGCCCATGGAAAAAATACCCGAGCATTACAAGAGACCTGTTTCAGAGGGGGTTAAGCTTAGGCCCAGTGCGTGCAACACTTTTTGGGGCTACCTGACCCATCTAGTTCTTGGTACCGGTAGTTGAATACCAAGAAGCTCAAGACTCGAACGTTCATATGGGACGACGATACTTTAATGGCCAAAACTAGGGCATCCTTCTATATAGGTGACGGTGAAGGAAACACTAGATCCTGTTACCATTACTTGGTTGATTCTTCGGTTGTTGGAAGGCGTCGCCAGTTCTTTCAGGACGTTAGCCCCAGTACTCATCAGAAGACATCTTCGCAAGGCCCAGTTACATTGAGAGTGTAAGGACGAATAGGTCTATATAGGCTTTTGAGTATCATACACAAAACAAACAAAACCATATTTTTTGTTTACTTGATCACATAGCATTAAAATAAAGGAAAAATTACCTCGTATTTTTTTGCTTTTTTTTATGCATGTGATTGTATTTTCTTTGATAAAAAAATTCCTTCCTCCAACAGACCAAAATTATCACCAAAATTAAGCTAGTCGACACCATAACAGACCCAATGGGACCCCATCGATCTAGGCATTTCTTGGACCTCCCCCCATTAGAGGGAGGAGTGCCATGTCTTTCACCATTTAGGCATTGAAGATGACACACCGTCACCATCATCGGTTCATCCTTTATCAGGATATCTATGATTGGAAACCCCCAAGGGTCACCCAACACTACACCAGTGGAAACCCTAGCAGGGTCACCCATTAGAGGAAAATTCAGCCTAAAAATGGCCTCCTAAGGAAAAATAATAAAATAATAGTTAAAATAATAAAATAAGAGTTATGAATTTTGGAGGAAAAATAAGAAAACTACTTTTTTTAATTGTATTTTTGGCTTATCGCCTTATAGGTTTACTCAAATTTCATGTTTAGACACTCATTAGATGTGGAATTAAATTTCACATCCAATGGGTACCCATTATGCATACTTTTTAGAAGACCCACATTATTAAAAATTGAAGATACATTAAAAAATGTGTTAAAACACAATTTTTTAATGTATCTGCATTTTTTGTCAAGACAGGTCTTCTCAAATGTATGCATAATGGGTACTCGTTGGACATGGAATTTAATTCCACATATAATGAGTGTCTAAACTTGAAATTTTAGTAAACCTATATGGAGATAAGCCAAAAATACAATTAAAAAAAGTAGTTTTTCTTCTTTTCCCTCCAAAATATTTACACGTACCTCTTTTTAAATTTAAAGCATTTTGATTGGTTTACATATTATGACATGGAAATTACATGAAAATTTCATGGGCACTATTCAACTAATAGTATCATTTATGATACTATTTCACTAAGAATTTTTCAACGCACCCTAACAGGGCTTGTAGCGAAATAGTATGTTGAGCAGCCTTTTGCTTCGCATGGAACCTTTAGTGCCCTCACTACCGTGTTCCCCACTTATTTTTAGCTACCCATTCACCATGATTCAGGAATGGAACTACTGACTCATTTTAGGCAAATGCAAGCCATCCATATATCGGATCATCTCCATGATTGGCAGCGACGACGTAGTTTGTGTAAAGCCAAACTCGACGATAGAGTGTTGTTGTACTTATTTTTTAAAACTCTCACAATAGAGATCTCAAAAGACGTGGCGACATAGAAACCTACCTCCGAGGAGGACACCATTAGTAAAGGACAACATATTGAACTCATATACACCATTTCAGGATATATTTACAATGTTCTGCCAAACGCCCCATGCCTGCAAAATTATAAAGAGTTACCAGGTGTGTTGAATACTACAGTTTATCAGGTCCTTGAATCAAGGTCACCTATGCAACATTATCCAATACCCAAGACACTCGTACTATTATAACCAGAACGTGACGAAAACTGGCGACCACCAAAGTCAATCTGCACCTTTGTAGAATATGACGAATAGGGTGATATGATACCATCAACAATAGGGAGGCTTGTACCCACCCTTGTAGGGGAACCAATACTTAGCTAGGAATGTTGATGGAAGAGAACCCCCCCAGTAATCCTACACCAATCAGGGACAGGAGAACCTATATCCCCCCTTCCCCACACAAAATCCACCACCACAAAACAATGCACTGGTGTACCTAGTGCAACCATCCCATGCTCAACAATGTCAGTCTTACGACGAGGATAATCGCAATAAACCTCCAAACGCTACGAAAAATAAGCACACGAATAAGCATAAGGAAGACTCTTGACAGGGGGGAAGTAATCAACAATGTCCCCCATGATCTCAGTCTGGGGAAACCCTAACCAAAATTAAAACCAAGAGCCAAATAACAACTCCCAAGGGAAAAACAAGAGATCCAGTCTAAGTGTTAGTATGAATCTTTTGTCGAAAAAATACCACTTTAGCTACACATAACAAATAGTCATAACATCAATTATGGCTGCCAATATCTTCAAATATGCAGTTAGTTGATCAAGACAAAGCTGCACAAATCCAGATCTATGCATAAAAAGACATTAAGCAGTAAAAATGAAGTTTTGCTCCATGCATCCAATAGACAAGACAAGAACAATATTTTTGAAAGAATTTTTTATATTAAAGGGAACTTGAGAGGAAAACAAGAAAGGTGTTTCCAATTCTCCTCAATGGGATGGGTTCTTGAAAGTCCCCAGCACTTCAGATCTAAAATTTCTCTCTCTTGTTGGTGTAGAAAACCCAAACAAACATAGAACTCAAAGGGAGCTCACAAAGCAAATAACGGAGAATGTGACATTGATAATGGCTCAAATTTAGACCAAGAGAATAGATCCAGAGTGATCTAATATTCAAATGAAAGGTGACAAATGAATGGGAAAACCCGTCTATTTATAACAAAATATTAGGGTAGTCTAGAACTTGGTGCATGAATAAAATATTATTAACCAAATTCTAGAACCACCTTTTAGGAATATTTTATTATATTTGTTGGAGGGAAAAGGATTTTGACTTGGGTCAAATCCTTTATTTATAAATAATAAGTAAATAAATGATTTATTATTATTTTAAGGAAATGATGGAAATATAATTAAATAAATAATTATTTATAAATGATTTAGTCAAATTTAACTAGGAATATTATTTAAATAAGGATTAAATAACTTATTCCTAGGAAATAATCAAATAAATAAGGATTTATTTAATTGATTTCCTTGTTTTGGATTAAATATGACCAGGAATAATAATTGAATTGATGATTAACTAATTATTCCTTGAGGAAATATAAACAAATATAGATTTGTTTATTATTTCCTTTTGGGGTTTCCTATTTAGACCATAAACAACTTAATAAAAGAGTTTTACTAAGTTATTTCACATAGTGAAAGCAATTTTACTTAGGGTAAAATTGTTCTTACATGGTGTACTTGGGTCCATCTAATGATAATAGGTTAGATGACTAAAAAATGGTGTAACAGATTGCCCCCCAACATGCGAGAGTTAGGAGCAAATCGTATGACCGAAGTACATTGTAAGAACACAATCACCAGACATCAAGAGGGAAGTCAAAGAGAGAAATGTAAGGTACTCTAATGTGTTAAAGGACGAGACACTGAGGAGACAAGACTTACAAGTGCAACAAGTCTCTTTTTATGAAATGGCACCTGTGCTAAAGGCAGCGGGGGAAGCATACCTATGCCCGCCGAGACAAAGTACAAAAGAATAGTGTGTCCAGTAATCAAGGAACCGAACTATAAAGTGCATGCTGGCATAAAAACGAGCCAGATAAAAGATAGAATGATGAATCCCACATACATGTTGTGCCTGGGAAAACAACCAGGACTTATACAATAATATCAGAGTACATGAGATACAAATACAACCCAAATGCCCCCTATAAACGGGGAAGGGCTCACAAAATCTGACTGATACATGCAAATGAAAGAGGCGCTGCAAGCGGTTAAGGTCGACATCATCAAATATATGGAGTTGCATCAAAGGCTGGAATGAAGAGGTCATCCGGGCATGTGGGGGGCTACCTGCAGGGCCACCCCCTCATGAGGGTTGAGACATATCACACACACCTGGGAATCACCAATATCTGCTACTGCATCACTGGACCATCAAGTATACGGATCTTGATCATGCTGAAAGGAGCTGGAGCTGAGAAGAAATCAAGTCAAAGGGTAATGAGGAATCCTCTTTTTCCTGATCCGAGGCACCGAACAACTATGGAAGTTGGAACCAAGGTACACCACCCTCTAGACTTGTCTTCTGGAATGAATGAGCTGATTTCGATAGAAGGAGGTCCGCCATAGGTGAGGCAATAAGGGATCCTCAACTAAGGCACGAGAGAAAAAGAGTAGAGTGACTGACAGACTAACAGTAATGATAATGATGGAGTGGGGGATACTGAGTAGTGAATGGATGACTTCCCTTGTTAGAGCATAGAGGGTATGGATGACTTGGCAGCGACTGATATGATATCATGAGGGATACGAGATAGTGGGGCTGAAGGCCATAATATGTGACACGATATAGGAACCAAGAAATGAAGGATGGAGGACTATGACGAGATACAAAGGGACTCGAGATAGACTCCATGAATGTGATGATAACTCAAATCGGATGCTCTAAGCAAGGGTGACTCAAGGGTGTTGCCACACAATGAAGGTCCAAATGGGGGACTGTAAATGCATGAGTACAAGGGGGTATCTCATGACGAAAATCAACACGAACAAGGACAAGTAAGAAGGCAATGTGGTGCCCCAAGTACAAGTGTTGTAAGTGAGGAAATTCGATTTGGAGGAGAGGTGAATAGACCCTTCATGGAAAAAATGTGTACTGGTGAAGTATTGAATCATGAAACAATAATAGATACCCATTTGAGTGCTCGGTGAGAGCTTTCCAATGGTGTAGACGGTTTGGTCGCAGCGAGCGAAAGAAAAATCAGGGGTTTCTCTTCTAATAAGGCATTTTCCCTCCAAATGTATTCATTTTCTTATGTAACTGTGGTGAATGTGGAGAGGAGAGAAGGCCCTAAATCTTGTGGCGATCATAGCAGACAAACCAACCATTGGAATCAAGATCTGTCAGTTGCAGATAAGAGGCCTAATCCTACTCTTTATTTTTGATGGATTGAAAGTTTAGATTAGGGTCCCAAATCTCAGGAACAGCGCCTTCCTCATCTTCACGGCCAGGTCGCACTATTTCTGAAAATTACGACCTGTCCCGGGATTTGGCCAAAAAGTGCGACCTGTCAGATGGAGGTGATTTTAGTGTTGTTGTGGGAAGAGAGTTAGATTTTTGTTATTGAATGTAGTTTTTCCTATCTGTATACTGACAAAGATGATGTTTTTGTGCAAATATGGTAGATATACGGATCAAGTGGAGAGAGAGAGACCTGGGTATGCTACGTTTGGAAATCCAAGCGGATCAGGGTGTCCATCGTGCATTGGCCAGGTTTGGGGTTCTGAAATTTGTGGAGAACCCTCTGATGAGAGCTGGGGAGCCCTTGTTGGCCTGGATTGTCAATTATTGGGATCCAGATCATGAGGTATTTATAGTGCAGGGGCACAGGATCGAGTTGACAGTCCAGGATCTGTATTTCCTGACAGGTCTCCCACCATTAGGGATGGTGGGAAATACATAGCCAGTGTTACTACGGGGGCGTAACATCATGGAGTTTGTAGAGTGACATTGTCAATCAGGCCTTTGAGTCAAAGGGACTTAGATATCGATTGGGGATCTAGAGAGGTTAGAGACCCGTGTAGTGGTGGCAGTAGTGTTGCGGATTCTAGGCAGCCAGGTGCTCCATCACATCACTGGAGGGCAGATGATGATTGTAGAAAGTGTGTTGAGTGGGACCTACTATGGGTGTGGTCAGATGATGTTGGTGTTGTTGAAATGACAGTTGTCACTTTGCAAGTAGCAAGTGAACCATGATTTCTCTTATGGGACTGTATTGTGCTCCTTCTTTTTTGAGAAGATCCCGACCTTGTGACCTCGTGTACAGCTACCGGATGGGGGTCTAAGAGAACCCAGGATGCGTCGGTGGGGGTGACTACTGTGTAGAGGAGGAGGGGCGGTAGGATGGGTGCTCCGACCAGATTTCTTTGCCCATTGGGATCAGATGCCATTGTACATAGACAACTATCCCTATAGTGGGATGAGTTATTGTGGAGATCCAGACTTTCCACTTCCACCTGGTCGAGTATGGGGGCCCGATGGTAAGTGAAAAGTAACTAATATTTCATGTTAAAGTTTTTGAATAGTATATATGGTACTGATCCTTGTACTTTTGGTATGTAGATATAGCTCCGGTAAAATCGGTTGGATATATGGGACAACCCGCAGTAGCAGGAACTACAGGTGCTAGTGGATCGAGAATGACATAGAAGAGGATATGACCACTCTCCTAGAGGACATCCGTCGTAGATGTGAGGGGCTGCTGACTGGTGTTTCAGAGCGGGGTTGGCAAGACTTAGACGATTAGTACATAGAGCTATGTATTGGGCTACCCTTGGAATGGCGAGGTGTCATGCGGCGCATGGCAATGGACGGTCAGACTGTGCATGATCTACGAGCTGCGGGAGCAGAGCCATTGGCTCGGGATCCTCCAGATAGTGATTAGATGTAGGGCAGGTAGTGCCCCCTAGTGGGTATGTAGGGGAAAGTGGTGCCCCCTAGTTTTGAGTTTTGTTTTTTGTAACATGCTATGGGCATGTCATATGTATTAGAGTAGATGGATTATAAAAACATGGTATATGATATATATTATGAATATGCATTTGGTTGATGATATGGAATGTTATTGTCTTGTGTGTGATAAATGCCAGTCTAGAATATGGTTTGCAAAGCTATCTATGTAGTGATTTTGTCCTTTGGGTACATGATTGAAAGTAATGAATCTAAATTCACGTATCAAAATTTTCACTCGTAAATATCGTCTAAACAGGATAGGGTTATGCACATGATAGACACCATTGAGTTGTAAGAAAAGAAGTAGGGAATCTAAATGAACGTGCAGATGGAGGATGTGATGAGAGAGGGCATTAGCTAAGAGGCCATGTACTGCATCATATTCGGCCTGATTATTGGTGGCATTACCAATGCAGACCCCATTAGAAAGAACAAGGGTATGCAAGGGGGTAAAGATGGCCCAAGCTACTGAGGCTAGATTCTGGGAATAGTGACTTGCTCCATCGGCATAGCTAATATAATGTGTGGATGGGAGGTCCTGTGAAATAGTGTCATGAGACAAGAAATGGGAGGAGGAAGAATAATGATGGTAGCATGATTGTAGGGTAGACATCAAATGACAACTATGGGAGGGAGTAGTCTGGGTAAGATGGCTATGACTCATAGACCAACTAGAGGGTGATGTATGAGGGCTATGGGAGGAATAGCTGGAGCTCATGCTATGGAGAACATCATAGATACGGATGGTATCATCCTGGTTGTGGGTGGGAAAGAAAAGGTTGGGGAAACCACATGACGCTACAAAGCTACCTAAATCATCAACATGGGAAGAAAGGCTCACATATGGATCATCATGGGGGATGACAGAAGAAAAAATAAAAATATGGTCAAATGATGTGAAGCCCAAGAATGTTGCTGAAGGGAGATCAAGCAAAACAGACGAAGGGGATTCAGAGGGAATGTACTCCGAGGGTCGCACGGATGATGATAGGTATAGGAGGGGGGTGGCAGGTTCCATCATCTCAACATCAGGGGGAGGGATGTCAATGGTAGCAGGGCGATCCTCGAGTTGGCCTGACGCATACTGCATAAGGATGGGAGAGGAGGATTGATTTTGTTCAACTTCATACTTGCGAATGACCTCTAAAGTGGCTCGGTAATGTGTGAAGTGAGGAAAATGGTGAGAATAATGGCCATGGGCACCACACAGAGCACAGGGTTTGTTGGTGCGAAGAGCCTTTGGGTTCTTGACTACGGACGAGGAAGAAACAGAAGATTCAGGGATCGTAGACTCTGGGAACGCGACTTTAACCATGGGTTTGATATGGGGTAACTCGGGACAAGTATGGGTGGCATGACCGATGCCATCACACAAGGCACAAATCTTGGCAGGTGAAGGCAGGGTAGGGTCAATCGGGGTAGCTTTGTCTTTGGATGCCCCCTTGCGAGCTTTTCCTTTCTTTCTGGTAACTGTCACAACAGGAGAAGGGTCTTGTTGAGGTGCTGGTGGCATTGTAGTGACTGAAGAAGCTAAGGGAATCAGTTGAACTGGTGTCAAAGCAAGGTATGGTTTGGGGTGACCTAGTGGGGTCTTGGCTGGAGGAGTAAGATACCAGACAGGTGTTCCCAGGGTCAAATTATGGAGGGAAAGGCTTGCCATGATGGGGAATGAATAAAATTCGGGAGGGGGAGCAAGGAAAGGTATCTGACCAGCGGGGTAATGGCCAGGAGGGACGGCTCCCATATGGTTGATACCTAGGGGAACTAACCCAAAAGGGTAGAGAGGCTCATTAGTACTAGGTGGATGGGAAGGTCCAGGCGGAAGAGGTTCGGCTAGCTAAGGCGAAGGGCTAGGAGTGGGTTGCAGCGGGCGAGGTTGAGGTTCATGACTAGCCAAAGTGGGCCTCTTAAGGTCAGCCCGAGACGATTACATCATGCAAAAATTCGCTAAGCTGGGATCAGAGACAGGAGGAGGAGGAGGAAGACCAAGGAAGGTTCCAAGCAAGGAGGAGTCTTTGTAGACGCTGGGGGAAACACTGGTCAAAGAATCAATGGTTTTCTTATTATTTACAGAAGATATGGTGGACTTAGGGGAGGTCTGAGATTTTGGCTCATGATATGTCAACTGGTCGATGGTGACTATCTTTCCATTGTGAGGGAAAAACATCTTGCGGTGGACCGCAGATGGGACAGCAGACATGGCATAGGTGTAGCTACGCCCCAAAATAATGTTATAGTCAAGAGGGGCATCGATGACTTCAACATCAATGCAAACAGTCTTGCCCGCAAGGGTGATAGGATAGTTACAAAATAGGCCAATGGGCTGGGAGGCATGGCCATCCCACACACGAAGGGTGATTGTGGAAGGGGCCAGCTTAGGAGATCCAAGTTGTTTCCAAATCGAAGCAGACATCACACATGTAGATGCCCCATCATCAATAATACATTGAGACACATTAGCATTCCAGATTTTGACTGGGATTTGGAAAGCGACGGAAGTAGGAAGGGGAGGATGATCTGACTAACAGGCATAAAAAACAATCAATTGGTCATCAGCAGGATCTACAGCACCCATGGCAGATAGTAGAGCCTTCCTTTGATAAGGACACGACTGGAGCAGTTTTAGTGTTGAAATGGTAATAGGATACTGCGCCAAATCATCTACTACGCTATACGAATGAGCAGCTCGACCGGAAGTAGCATTTCGGCGTAATAGGCCCTTAGGAACTTTGATAGGAACCTCAAATTTGGGTTGAGGGATCTGAAAAGGACCATTGGGTGTCGAAAGAGGCTCTGTAGGACCTGAAGAAGGTGACTTGGGGACAGACGAAGCGGGAGGTGTGGGGTACTGACGATATCGAGTTTGAAGATTAAGGTCAACGGTGAGAGGTTGGTTAGAAGTCATCATGAGAATCTGGTAATTGGAGGAACCAGAAGGGGAAGGTTGAGTGGTTACCGGGGCATGAGGTGGTTGAGTAGCTATGAATCCTTGCTGAGGGAAAGGATCGGTAAACACGGCTGGTTGGGAAGTAGCTACATTGGGGGGAACAAGAGGGGAGGTATGTTGTCCACGCAATGTAGCCTGAGACTCCCACATTTGCCACATCTGTGGTAATAGGGGCAATCGTGAGTGTAATGACCGTAAACACCGCAACACGAACAAGGTTTATTAGTGCGAAGAGGCTTGTCTGGCTTGGGCTGAGAGCCTTGTGGCTGGTTAGCAGTGTTAGAATCAATACTTGGAGGATTGGATCCACGATCACTAGGGCAGATTGATTTTGATTGCCTTTCCTCTTTCTTTGAGAAAAAGGAGGATTAGTCACGCCCCGCTATGCAAACACTTTCCCTGGAGGGGGTAGTAGTTACTGTTGCGGGGGTGGAGAAGGCAAGGGAGGTGAAGGTCCAAATGCTGGAGGAGCTGGGACACCAGGTTGTGGGTAAGGATAATGGTTAGGATGGGCAACATTAAGGTAAGCAAGAGGGTGGGAAAAAGGAGGAGGCACGCCGTATCCTGGATACATGCTACCTAGGGGGGGAAGTGCTGGAGGTGTTGGCCCCTCCCGGAGGGAAACCATAGCCCATAGGAGGTTGAGTGTAGGTATGTGAAAGAGCTCCAACGATACTATCGGCAGAGTGAGATGCCCCCAGGGCATTAGCACTACCATGTTTGGGGAGGTCAGGAAGGACGGTATAAACATAACCAGATTGAGCATAGATGAGGTCATATTTCAAGGCTATTTGGAGGGTGGCTTATTCGGTTTGAGGGAACTGGGATGCGAAATATTTGCCGATGGCAGGTAAGAGAGAGCGAAGGAACCAGTCCATATATACCCAATCTTTAAAGGTGGGAGCTCGACATAAGCTCCTTCTTCTCTGCCATTCCTGGACATGAGCGAAAAGGCGGGTCGAAAAGGATTGACGGAAAGAAGTAAAGAGTTCGGTACCAGTGTCATATCGGAGAGGGAGCTGGAAATAAGATAAGAAGGCTTGGGAAATGGTCGCAAAGGTGGTAAGGGAAGAGGCAGTCTAATCAACATAACATTTATAAGCTTCACCGGTAAGCGTGTGTTGGAACAATCTAAGATGGATGGAATCATCAATAATGGAATTGGAGGAACATCACATGTGGAAAGATCAGATATGGTTGGAGGGATCTTCACTAGCAAGGCCTTCGAACTTGGAATGTCGGAGGGGAGCTTGGTTGGCATAGTAGGCCAACTAACATCATGGCAGATAGGATCATTGATCAACTGATTGAAATTGGGGAGACTAATACCTGCCATATAAGGGAGCAAAGGGACAGTCGAGGTAGTTCCCATGGTGGTTCTACTAGTAACAAACTCAGCAGTAGTATCGGGGTTGCTGCTAGCTTTAGGCCCTGAACTAAACATGGTGAAGGTAACAGGAGGAGAACCAGAAGTAGGGGGAGAACCCAAAGAATCAGAAGAAGAGTTGGAGTGCAGACTCATGGGAGGAATAACTCGACGACGGTGGGAGGGAGTAAGTCGACCAATCAGAAACTGAGGGTGAAGGCCAAAAAGTCTCCGGGATAAACGCCTTGGAGGCACAATGATGACAGCACAAAGGGAAGAAGAAGGACCAAAAAAGGTAGGGAGGTGCAGAATCAAATGATGACGATGTCAAAACAAAGGCAGAGAGGTGCAGTGTCAATTGATTTTAAAGTCTTTGCCTAGCGGTGTTAACTAGGTTCTTCTTCACTTAGGTTTAGTGTGTGGCATGTGTTAATTTTAATTTTAAACCTAGATGTTTTGAGAGTAAAAGAAAAAGTGTGATGTGTAACTAAAAATAAATCTGTAGAGAATAGTATATAAGGTTGAAATAATAGAAAATTAACAGCTAACAATGCATTGATCTAACCCAAGAAGCTGAGTCTCTCAAAACTAGTCTAAAAGAGGGAAAACATCTAGTCAAAACACACGAAAAAGGGGCCAATAGATCTAAGGTCGGGAGGGACAGGGATCTAAAGAAGAAATCTACTAAAAAGAGGTGCAGAAAATAGCAAAGAGGTAGAGGCAAGGTTGCAGCAACAAAGGAGGAAATTAGCTAAAGGTAGAAGGGACAAGGAGGTGACCCTAGAGGCAAACCCAAACAAAACTATATGAGGTGATTTGAAAGGGAGAAGAGATGATCTAAAAGGGATCTAAGAATGAGGTATCAGATCTGAAAACAAGAAGGCTGAAACTCTGAAAATTCAGACGACTGAAACAACTAAAACTCTTCCACAAAAAGTGGAGGGTACTAAAGCCCTCAGGGGTGAGGTTCCCACTTAGTAGAGTAAAACAGATCAGAAACAGGTCTAAATGGGCAGAGACAGAGGCTGGAAAACCCTGACAAAAGATTCAGACAAACCCAGAAAATTGCCGAAAAAGTGCGGAAAAAAGTGCAGGTCATAGGTTCTAACCTGTTTTCAGTCCAGGTCGTAGTTTTGGGGCAGAAAAGTGCGTCCTCTAGGCCAAGTCATAGGTTTTGGGCCGATAAGTGTGACCTGTAGATCCAGGTCTCTTGGCAGCAGATTTCAGAAAAAGTTGTCGTCTCAGCTGCGGCTGGTGTCTATCACCTATGCAATAGGGCCAGAAACACACGGAAGTTAAAAAATTTAATGTTTGAGGGTTTTGGAGGTAAAAAAACACCATAAAAATAGGAAAAACAAAAAACCGAAGAGAAAACCTAGCGTCTGAAATAGCTGGATATGCAGGAATAGATAAAACGACAGCGGTCGCAAAAGAAAATCCATGTGGAGTCGCCAATTGTTAGTATGAATCTTTTGTCGAAAAAATACCACTTTAGCTACGCATAACAAATAGCCCTAACATCAATTATGGCTGCCAATATCTTCAAATCTGCAGTTAGTTGATCAAGACAAAGCTACGCAAATCTAGATCTATGCATAAAAAGTCATTAAGCAGTAAAAATGAAGTTTTGCTCCATGCATCCAATAGACAAGACAAGAACAATATTTTTGAAAGAATTTTTTATATTAAAGGGCACCTGAGAGGAAAACAATAAAGGTGTTTCCAAGTCTCCTCAATGGGATGGGTTCTTGAAAGTCCTCAGCACTTCAGATCTAAAATTTCTCTCTCTTGTTGGTGTAGAAAACCCAGACAAACATAGAACTCAAAGGGAGCTCACAAAACAAATAATGGAGAATGTGACAATGATAATGGCTCAAAGTCAGACCAATAGTATAGATCCAGAGTGATCTAATATGCAAATGAAAGGTGACAAATGAAAGGGAAAACCCTTCTATTTATAAAAAAATATTAGGGTAGTCTAGAACTTGGTGCATGAATAAAATATTATTAACCAAATTCTAGAACCACCTTTTAGGAATATTTTATTATATTTGTTGGAGGGAAAAGGATTTTTGACTTGGTTCAAATCCTTTATTTATAAATAATAAATAAATAAATGATTTATTTATTATTTTAAGGAAATGGTGGAAATATAATTAAATAAATAATGATTTATTTAATTATTTATAAATGATTTAGTCAAATTTAACTAGGAATATTATTTAAATCGGGATTAATAACTTATTCCTAGGAAATAATCAAATAAATAAGGATTTATTTAATTGATTTCCTTGTTTTGGGTTAAATATGACCAGGAATAATAATTAAACTAATGTTTAACTAATTATTCCTTGAGGAAATATAAACAAATATAGATTTTTTTATTATTTCCTTTTGGGGTTTCCTGTTTAGACCATAAACAACTTAATAAAGGAGTTTTACTAAGTTATTTCACATAGTGAAAGAAATTTTACTTAGGGTAAAATTGGTCTTACATGGTGTACTTGGGTCCATCTAATGATAATAGGTTAGATGACAAAAAAATGGTGTAACACTAAGGATAGATCATTCTTATACGACCATTACACTCTCCACTGTCCCAAGCTCCCTAAACTAAAAAAAATTAAGGGTAACTATGGACAATGGGGACTTACCCAATAGGTTGTTGTAATGCAGGAGCCTTTTCCCCACCAAGGAGTGGTTAATACCCAACAACAACAACCACCCCAAAATGATATCGGAGGCGGTAGTCACGAAATTTACATGACTAGCGAAGAATTGTTATTCCAAACAAGGAATAGGAACTAGGTACCCCCCAAACACCAACCCATAAGGTACGAGCACGAGTGCACCTACTTCACCGTTAACCATATCCAAAGTACCTATAGATCCCCTTCCAAAAATGGTCAAGGTATCAACCAAGTGCATAGGACATCACTCTAAAGTTGCTCATAGATACAACATAGTTGATGATTTAGCATAATCACCAGTTGTTATGTCAAACTTGGAAGTCCTACAATCATGCCCAAGAAAATGGAAAGCCTTACTTTCCACATTAGCCACAATCGACCCTTCCTATTCATGCCTAATGGTTTTTGACCTAGACAAAGCAAACCCCAGGCTTCCTGCTCTGGTCACTTTCCTAATACCGATTTCACTTCAGAACATCACCATACACCGATTCATCGTTGATGAAGGAGCATCCATATGCATCATGTCCAAATCTGTTTGGAAAAAGTTAGGATCACCTGAATTGAATCCATCCAACATCATGCTTAGAGCATACGATGGGTGCCCTTCAGCCCCCATCGGTCTATATCAAAATGTCCCTATAAATGTGGCTGAAAAGATAGTACTTATAGACATTGAATTCTTAGGCGCACAGCTAGACTACAATATACTCCTCAGGTGAAGTTATATGAATGCCATGATTGCAATCATGTCCTTTGTCTTTAGGGTAATAATGTTCCCCCATGAAGATCAAATCATCACCATCAACAAACTCACATACTACGATAAGAAACCCATGAAGGCTCTCGATTTCGTGTTACCGTACATAGACACAACTACAAAACCACTTACACAGTATACAAAATTTGGCCCTAGCAAGTTCAAACCATCATCCATCCTAGGATCATTCCTAGGAGATCCCCCTATCATACTAGAGGGAGTCCCAGAAATAACGGGGGTAATGATGTGCATGATTCTCTCATCAAACACCGAAACTAGCCGAGACATATAAAATAGTAGTATGGAGACTAAAGCCACTGGCATGACATTCCTACCCTATGCCATTTCGCAAACCCCATTTTTATACCCCCCACTTGGTTCTGTGTCAAAACAAGTCTCGGAAACTATAACATTGCCAAATATGAATTTCGCAATACCTGTGTGGTATTTGGTCCCACCAACCATGCTAGGAAGTCTTGGCATCACTTGTACAGGAATAACCCGTACCACCCCTCAGGAGGCCATAGTGGTTAACCAACTAATGCGACGAAGAAAAATAGCAAAAAAGCGAATAAATTCGAAGGCCCCAAGTTATCTAGGGCATTACAGCCTTGTGAATTATGCGATATCGTAGGCCATCCTACTAATATTTTCTTGGAGTTAGATGAATTAAAAACTCTTCTACACACCGAAAGAAATGCCATGAACTCAAGTTCCCATAAAAAGGAATAGGCTACGAACAACCAAAGGGAAATCATTGCGCACCAACCATGTATGCACCATATGCAACCATTATCGACATTATACCCACCATTGCCTAAAGATGCCACGATATAGGGATGCCTTGCAAGCCCTAGAGAAATCTTACCAATAGGACCCCTCAGCTCCACCCATGCAAATGGACAAGGGTGAACCTAAAACCATACTATACATAAAAGAGGAGCCTACATCTTGCTCATACACAGTCACACCAACAAACCAGAGATGTAAAATGGAAGCCACACGACAGGGCCTATTTTGTGCACTGTGTGATGAGCCTGACAACTTAGTCACATAATGTCCCGAGTTAAGGGCATTTAACAGCTGGTATCAAGTCTTATGCGTTTCCAAAAGAAACTTAGTTCGGCATTGACAACATACGTGTCATATTTGGGGAGCAATAACCATGTGTGTCGTTGTCCCTATATCCATCGTCTACGGTCTATGTTGGATTTCATGCAACGATTCATCGTTGAAAACCCTGAATTATCCGAATAAGACACAAAATCCGCAAACAATACTAAAAATCAAGGGACAGAGGCAACAATTACCATATTGTATGTGTCCAAGGAGAGACAATCACTTGAACGAGCACCTCCCCACCATAATCGCCCTCAAGCTCTAATCCAGCTCTGCACACTCTGTGATGAACGATATCACTTCATCGCTCACTGTGCAACTCAAAGTACCCAGTCAACCCAATATACTACGAAAGTCTACAAGTAGTTCAATATTCATGCAGAATGTTTTCAGGCGACCACATAGTTCATCGTTGTCCCTACATCCTCCGATTTTTTTTGGTGTTAAACAGTTTACACGAGGCCATAACACGCCTCACTGCAGCAGATGGATCAGATTCAGAATCAGTTGAAAGTTCAACAAATCAAGAGAATGAGGCAAGCAGGTCCATTCTCTTCATATCCACAAAAAAATGGCCAACAAGGGGCAGATCATCACCCCCAACTAACCTCCATGAATAAACCCAGACTGTGCATTGTGTAACGCACACAAACATTTGGTCACTCAATGCCCAGATTTAATACCATTTCTCAAATGGTACCTAATTACTCCTGCAGTCCAAAGGGAGTGGAGAACCATAGAGAAATTGTGTTCTATGATTTTTCACGACAACCATCACACTTGAAAATGTACTTACATCCCCTAATTTCAACCTTTGTTAGACACCATACACTCATTGGTCACCAAATACCCAGATGTAACTAGTTTAGAACCAAGGCATCCTAGTGCAAGGCAGCCTACCCCCCATCATTACCTAAACCCTAGGAAGGCTAAGAAGACCAATCATCCTAGCAGGGTTCGAAACCAGCCAAGAACAACATGTGTTTTATACGACAGAAAAAACCACATGGTCAATCAATGTAAAGAACTCAAAAACTCACTGACAGTCTTCGCATGGTCACCACCCTATCATAGATTCATCTCTCTAATCAGGAGAAGATCACACGCTGATATTGCATAATTTACTCGCAATTTCAGGACACTATGAATTGTGTATATCTCCCAAGGTTATAAGTGACAAGGGCAGCATTGAGTTTGAACTCGCTGACGGACCTAGACCAATCAAAACCAAAGACTTAGAGATGATAGAAGCACAAACATGCCCAATGTCGAATCATCTCCAAGCATCCATTTGGGGCGTGGGGAGTAGTGTTCATTCTCACACCATCTACTTGATAGGCACCTTTACTTCATGCACCATTTTCAAAAGCCATAACCATGAAATAGGGACATGCCCTATGTTGCAAGCATTTTGGTACCTTTGTAGTCAACACAATCTTCATGTAAAGAAGATGTGTGTAACCCTAGTACAATTCCAAGAGAGCATGACTCTCCCCTGGCTAAAATCAAAACAAACATTGTGGAAATTCTATTAGAACCCAATGGTACATGCCTTGACAACCTCGTCAATATGTTCTACCCCAATAAATTCCACCCATGAGGAAAAATCCTCCACAACACAATTCAAGTATGCCCTTTGTTATTGATTTAAATTCAAGTTATTTCAAATATGTTTGTATGAAAAAAATGATTTTTACTTGGCGTATTGGTTGCAGGTAATACAAACATGCCAAATCACCATATGTCCCAGTCAACAAAGGTACAAGAGCAGGTATCATTCTACCCCCGTCGTGATAGGCTCCCCAAGAAGCTTTTCATATCCTGAAATCATTTCTTCAAAGAAATAGACCATAGGTTTCATTCACCACACCATGTTAATCATCACCCCATCTTTCACATGATAAACACCCTTGCAGGTTGGTAGAGCCTCACCCTCCATGGAATCCATCACTCATGTAGACAATACACCAAAAGTCAGGAGGCATGGCCATAAGACCCCAGGCCTAGGAACCACTTCATGTTCATTCATCCATCACACATCAAGTCAAGTTTTAACCATATCATGTTAGAACCCCTTTCCTGGGCTACAGTTCTCATAAGTAGATCAAAATGTGCCACCATGTCTAGCACTTGGCCTATCACACCCCCATCAACATAGACTGTCTGCGACACTTTTCTTATGCTTCATCACCCCCGTACCAAGACCAATTACCAATGGGGCCCCCGCCCTCAGCAAAACACATTCCTCACACCATAATGGAGGATTATTTTAATGTTTATATGGGCACCCGTCTCCATGCTTTTACATCCAAACCCATTCTATACTCTTTTGGAAAGTGTAAAAATATTTTTTAGGAGAGCACTCCCACCCATCCATTGACATTCTCACCTAGCAGTAGTCCCTAATCACCCTTGTTTGGAGCTATGAATTCTTTATCACACCCCACCATGACACTCATAACAACCATACACCCACCCTAGATGTCCTACCGACTCCAGGGATTTCCCCACCAGAAATTGTTAGAATTTTCACCACTCGCATTTACACCTCCGACCTCAGGCCACCTAACTACCATCATCAGTTATATCCATTTATCACCATCATGCCGAAGCTAACCTTTCACACCATGCCCTGCTACAACAAAATCACTGCTCCCTTTCAATAGTATTCATCTCAGTCAATTGATGCTTCCTTCTTGTTGACTACATCACACATTTTCCAAGAAGGAGATAGTACCTTGGGGCATCCACGGATGGCACTATGGGAATCATCATTGCCCATAGATTTCATTGAGCCTCTTGAAATTTGAATTCAAGATAAGATTTCATGTCAAGATGGTATTGTTAGTCATCAGTATTTTTTGCTTTTTATAGATGACTAAATGCTTATCGTAGATTTCTAGAAACAAAATTCATGAATATTGTGAGTTCTAGAAATCTCACTACCTTCATTATCCTTAGGATAAATTTTTCACTATTTTACTATCCTATCATGTCATGGTCATCCTATCACTCCCAGAAGGCCCATCATGGGCTCATGACACTCATATCTATCCCATTTTCACATCCTTGACCTTAGTACTCTGTTTTGCCTACCTATAACCCTTCCACTTCCACCTAGGATTGCCAAGTAGCCTAACTTTTCCCCTATTCACCAAATGTCTCAAGCATTGGTGGTATCAAGCTACCTTTCTAGGCTCTTTAGATAAATTAAAAATTAGTATTTTTGGGTCTGCAATGCGTAGAGTTTTTCAAAAGATCTATTTTACACCTAAAGACCCCAAGTCAATTTTTTTAGCCAAAGGCCAAGTCCAAAGAGCCTCCCATTAGGTCACTAGGGTTTCATAGGTTGTAGGATTATTTTGGTGTTCTAAATCATTGTTTTACATGTGCCAAAAATGTGAATCAAGTATGAAAGAAATTCAGTACATAATTGTCCAAAATGGATCAGAAAATACTTCAAAGAAGGCCTCCTTGGCCAAGCACAAAGTCTGCAAAGGACAGCTATCCATTTTTACATTTCTACGAGAATGTCAAGGTGACTATCAGAAGAAAATTAGGTAAGGTAAGAGGCCAAATCATCACAAAGGATATACAAAGCAAAGGAGAGATAGCATGCCTATGTTCAAAGAGAATCAGGGTTTTCATGACTGATTGGCTAAATAGTATTGCTAAGAAAGAAGACAATGCAAAAGACCACAAGGACAAAGGCACATCAACACAACCAAGAAATAATTGAAGATTTTTAGAAATTAGAAATGAAGAAAGGAAAAAGGTGAGGTGAACTGAATAGAAATGAATGAACTTGAAAGGGCTATAGAGAACTTAGAAGACAACACTAATTATTTTTCTCTAACATATCTAAGACCTAAGGTTTTGGAAAGATAGGAAAAGTAGGAAAATTGAAGATGATGGACCTCCATCATGACAGCAAAAAGTTTCCCAATGCTATTGAAGGTGATTTCTAGGGTTCACCAAGCCAACAATGCTTCATTGCATAAAAGGGAGGAAAATACAAAGAGTATCAGTGTGAGGGAGACTAAGCCTTCAAGTACAGTCAGTTGCCCTCAAAATGTTCAAAAGAAGAAAAACATAAGGTTAAGTGTCAAAATGGAAAATCAAGTTTATCAAGAGTTTGTTGTCGAGTAACTAAGACTATCAAACTCCAAGAATGATAAAGGATACCAAAAACAAATGTGTCATAGGCACCTGCAAAAATCAGAAGTGGCCAAGGGAAGTCATAGCAGACATAATTTTAAGTCTTTGTCAAAATGGATATATCACCGTCAAAATCAGTGAAAGGGTAAGAAGAGCATGTTTTTAGGTCAGTAACACTCAGACATTTCAAAAGGGGATAAAAACAGGTTTTTCAGTTTCCTAGTGCAAACAAGGAGAGGTTTAACATTGCCAACACTCCCAAAGTTAAAGGAGACCTCTTCATCTCTTCATCACAGCCTCACCAAAAGAAGAAAAATCACTTTGAAAAATTGCAAATCAACTCCAAAAGGGTCACAGGATATCAGTGAAAATCATAAAGTGACAAAAACAAACTTAGCAAAGGTGGGTTTTTCTACATTCAATTTATTTTTTCAAAGGTATAAAGGCACCTCAGCTATCATTTCTAACTCACTTGTCACTTTGCAAAGAGAGAAAACCTTCAACAGAAAATTCAGGGTTTGTTTGACTTTTTCTAGGCAAATTTCCCTGGCGCTGCACGAAAAGGGGTGCCGCTGTGCTCACAGGCCCTAGCACTGTGCTTATCAGGTTTTCCACCATTTAAAATTACTCGGCGTTCACGAATAAGGGGTGGCACTGCACGAATTAGGTGGTGCTATGCACAGGCGAGCACGACACCCAGTTCCCCTGTTAGCATTGCGCACAGACTACACGACCTGCCTAGCACTACGCCCAGAGGCCTGGAAGGCCTGCACGCTCCCAGCGCTGCGCTCAGACCAGAGGCACGACTTGCTGGTGCTGCACCCACAGGCCGACTCGACTATTCAGGCAGGGCACTGCGATAATGCAGAAGGTCCTCAAACAGAGAAAAACTTGCCCAAAAGCTCCAGGTCGTCCTCCAATTTTCCTTCAAAGGCCTGCAGAGGAGCTAAATGTGATCATGCCTCATAATCCACACAAGTGTCCTCACCTCAACAAAACCTCCCTTCCTCCCGTTCTCTTGATCCATCAACTGAAGAAGGAAGTGGCAATGATGAACAAAATGAGGGTGAGGGAAATGATTATTTAAGCCCTCTAGGAGCAAAAAACATGGAGATAGATAATGATGATGAGTTAAATCAAGAAGAGGACACAAAGGCAGAAAATGAAGAGGAAGAAAATGATGAAGAGGCAGAAATAGAAAGTAAGGAAGGCACAGAAGAAGATATGGAAGAGGATAACACTGATAAGGATTATGAAAGTGAGGGAAATGCATAAATTAAAGGCAGCAGTGACACTTATGAAACAAACCTCAGTCATGAAAATAGTAAAAGCAGTGACCCCCACAGTAATGATGATGATGAGAAAAATGAAGAGACCTAAAACCATGGGGTTAAAGAAGGTATTGGCAAAACAAAGGGAGCAAGAATCAGCCTTAGTATAACAACTCCCTCTAGATGAGTTGTTGGTCATGGAGATAGCACATGATTGGGAGCCTTGGTTGGAAAGAGTAAATGTACACTTGGAGGCTAAGTTGAAGAAGGCAAATTAGTATCTTGATCTCCAAAGAAGGATGACTAATCATTATGCCTGGAGAAACCAAGTTGCAAGGGCTAAACTAAAGAAGGCCCAAACCAATATCCAAGCACTAAAAGAAGCAAAAGATCATGAAAATCTTGGAGTTTCAGCACAAGCTTCTCTATAGCTCTCTCAAACCCCATAAGGCACACATCCACCAAATTTGAGGGAATTTTGATAATTTTTGGTTTTTTTGAGAATTTGATGGCCTATAAGTGTAGCACCACTGGTGCTACGATTTTACCCCAGGCACCCTCAGAGGGAAAACACTACATTTTTGGACTTATCATGACTATTACACTATGCTCACCAAATTTTAGAGCAATTGGAGCATTTTTGACCCCTCAAAAGGTCCAAAAACACCTCATTTTTCACCTTTCTGCCTCCATTTCAGGCCTATCACTGTGCTCAAAGAAGTGTTGGGATTTTGACATTTCGAACTGGTTATAGGTGCTAAATCAGAAAAAAGAAAAAGGTAGATCTAGAAAGAGGACTCAACATTATTTCCAACGGGCCATCACAGAGTAAACTTTGACATCGAGAAGGTCTCCAAAACTTGGCTACAACAAGACCTATTTTCTGCCTAAAGTGGCGCTACGCTTATAGACAACACTGTGTGTTTTTGGCCAAAAGTAAAAAAAACACACTCATTTATTGCAAATTCATATTTTAGTGTTTTTTGAGACAAATCACTCTAGAATTAGGTGCAAGAATTTATTTTGGTATTTATTTCATGGGATAATTTTTGCCTTGGGCCTTGCATGGTCTCTTGGGCATTAATGACTTTTATGGATGTTTTGGATATTTTCAAACCCTATTTAGGGTTTTTTCCCTCCTTTGATAGATAAATAGAGCATGAGGGCTTCATTTTAAAAGGTTGGCATTTGATGACTCTTTGGAGAAATACATATTCTTTTGGAGGTTGAAGAGAAATTGGTGTTGTGGAGCTTGTGAATGGCTTGTTTTGCTTGTTGATGGAGGAGGCTTGTTTGCAGGATCCCTGAGCTTTGTTAATGGTGAAGTGCTTCTATTTAGTTATTGTTTTCTCATGTTTCATTATGTTTCCATCTTTCTATGTTGCAATAGAACAAAGGCACCTCAGCTCTGTTTGTTCTTTATTGCCTCTATGTTTTCCTCTTCTAGGTCAGTTCAGAGAACCCTTAATTGCTCTCTAGACCCACCCAAGCTTGTTTATCTCATGAATGGTTTAATACAGTAGATATCATAGATGTTTTATGGTTATCCATGCTTGTTTGATATCACTAAAACACTGTTTTGAGGTCTCTCTTTGAAGTACCATTGTTTAGGTTTTCCAAAGAGGTTATGTTTCGATCATACCCTTTGTCCATGCTTGAAAAATTGTTTCAAAGATATTTATAGCTGTGATCAAAGATTTTTAGGAGTTTACGCTTCCTTTATTAAAGTTATGTGTTATCTTAATTGCTTTCTAACCTTGAAGGTGAAATCACTAGAAGTTAAATGAGTTTCTCGCCTTCTATATTTCATTGGAATGTTCGTCTTGAATGCTTATTTGCTTGAGTTGAATAAAAGAGCTATTGTTTTTCCCTGTCTATTGATTAATTCTTGATGTTAATGGTATTTAAGTCCCTTCTTGTTAAAAATTACATGACAAAGGATTCTTGATTTCCCTTTGTCCTACTTTTGTTCACAAACTTGATGTTCATCTCATTTCCCATAAATCTTGAAAATCCATTGACCATGCTAGATTTTCCCTGTGATGTTCCCTGATCCATTGTTGAAATTTCCAAGACTTTTATAGACTCCATAGCCCAATGACTTGAATATTTCCTCATTCCATTTTTTCTACATGACCATCCTACCCAACCAAAACAATCAAACAAACCCTACACTTAACAAATAGGCTAAAATAAAACCCTAAAAGCAAACAAGTTCACATACTTTGCATACAATAGAGAGAGCCCTCTCTGAGTCTAGGAAGGCTAGGTCCTAAGACTCCAAATACTGGTCTGATGTTACCCTGTGCATTTTTTCTACCAATCTGCTAAATCATGGGACACTAACATAATGGCGATCACGGTGGGACCTTCTGAGTCAGTGACAATCTAATTATACCTTAGGACCTTAGAAAACCCATAAACATCCTTACATTGGTATTTAGTTGCTGATGATGGACAATAGCCTGCCTTAAAATAGTTGAAATCATCCACCTGGCGACTCCACAACTCTCCATAGACCTAAATACTCCACTGGAGGAAGAACCTAAAACATGACCAGTCATCCTCGAAAGAGAAGGTATCCAAGCCTAATTTGGATTCAGGAAATTATTGTTTTTATATATAACTATGTTCTATCCTACTTTAGGCCTGACCAATAATACACTGATAAAGTCTATATTGATCAATGGAAAGATCTCAGGTCTAAAAAATCTTAGCTTCAAATTACAGACCGTGAACATACTTATATACTGTGCCTACTCCAGATATACCTTTGCCTACTCTGGATATACTTGTGGAAGACCTAGTGAAACATGAGCCTCACGCTACTTTTCTTGCTCTTGTTGAAACCTCAAATAGTCATAAATCTCTTTTTTCACTACCTTTACCCACAAAGGTCCCAGAAAGATACAAGCCTTTGATTTTTCCTCCTATCCTCCAGGCCCTCCCAGCAAATCTTGCAAATAAACTACCAGATTTGATGGAGAAAAATAAAAATTCACCGCTGAAGAACACATTCAAAATATTCAGAATATACTTGACCTATTTGAAGTAGGAGAAGATGATGTGCATAGCAGAATGTTTGCCTTATCATTACAAGGAAAAATTAAGAGTTGGTTTAAGGACCTTCCAGCTGCAAGCATTAGAAATTTTCATCAATTCACTCAAGTTTTCTTAGATAGGTGGGCAATCATGGGAAATTTTTTTCTCATCATAAGGGAATACAACCATTTGAAAATACATATAGGGGAGACAATACAACACTTTTAAGCTAGGTTCAATAAAGTATACCATGCAATACATGCTAAGATAAAGCCACCCCTAGGGTGGGCTCTCTTGCACTACCCAAATTCTTTTGACCCAGAGATGGTTTTCCAGATAAGAGAAAGAGATCCTTCGACCCTGGAGGAAATGCAAAGGATAACAGTTGATGTGGAGACCAACATACTAAACAGGGAGGCAAAGCTAAGGGTAATAGAGAAAGACAAAGCAGATCGAGAGATACTGATATCTTCAGAGGTAAAGCTAGAGATGTTGACAGATACAATCAACAAAATGGTGCATATACTTGGCAGGAAAAAGGAAGAGTACAAGGTTGAGGTTGGTGCTTCCTATTCAAAACAACCTATACCTTTTCCTTGGGAAGAACAAACTCAGCAATTACAGGGAAAGAATAACAATCAAAATATGCCTGTTGAGCAAGATTACAAAGAAGAAGATGCTGAAAGTTGTCAAGTAAATACTAGATACATTCCTATATCTTATGCTTCACTACTAAGAGAGAATTACAAGCAAATTGCAAATGGAAACAAGGTGGAATGCTCTAAAGAATCAGTAAGGGAAGAAATGGATAATGCAAACCCTCTTCCAAATTCAGAAGTTCTCCCCTTAATACATCTTGGTGTAGTTGTTGGGATTAAAAAACGAGAAATGGAGGATGAGCCAACACCTTTTGAGTCTCTACCCTTGTGCTTAGAATCATTTCAGATTTCTAAAGGAGAAGTTATTGGCCATAAACACTCTCCTTTTAATATGGTGGAACAATCTGCTAATCTAGTATGCATAATGGATGGCATTCCTCCTATGAATAATCTACCCAAGTATGATCAATATGATGATGATTATGTTCTCCAGACTCAAGCTAACACTATAGAACAATCAGCGATCAGTTTGTGGGACAAAGACAATCATTTTCAACAACTCAAAAATAGTGATCAGAAAATACTGCTCAGCTTTAACAGCGAAGAAGAAAGTGTAGGAAGTTTGGGAGAAAGGGAAGGGTCTTTACCTCTTTGTTATGCTTCATTTCAGTTCATCAAAGACAAATTTAATACAATTAGAAGTCAGCAATCTTTGGGTATTTATTTTAACAACAAAGAAAACATTCAGCCCTATGACCAACCTTCATAAGAGAAAGAAAACATTTGTGGTTTTATCCAAGGAAAAGGGAAAATTCCTCCTCCTCTAACTAAAGAAGAAATCAATCAAGGTATAGGAATACAACCAACTTCTAATATTTCATATAAAGAGACTATTTGTGTTTACTCTCCTGTTGATTTATATTTTTCAACCTTGCCTCATGAAGAATCAGGTTTGTTGGAAGACAACATTGCAATTTATGATGAGGTTGCCAGTTTTGATGATCATGAGGAAGAGGCGGAGTTTCTTTCCCAAAAGAATCTCAAGCTTAGCCAAGTGGAAGAAGTATTCTTGGATCAAGCTTGTTTTCCAAATCTTCAAATTCAGGTATTGTTTCAAGATCCCTTTGCTGATTTGTTATAGAAATTTGAAGAGGGAGTAAAACATGTCAAGAGAAGTTTGATGCAGAATTTCAAGAACATGTTAGGCCCTACTATTCAAACACTAGTAAGGTGGGAGTGGCCTTTTGATTTTTTCACCACACTCAAAGAACTGAAGCAAAATCACTCATGGAATCATCTACTTGACTGGTTATATTGGAAAAGGGAGTTCACTAAATGAATGTATATATTGTATAAGTTAGATTAGGGTAGATATGAATGCAAATAAGCTCAGCACTATGAGCATATTTCTAGTTTTTAATCTTATAATGTTGATCCAAAATTAAAAAACAAAAATAGAGAAAAGAAGAAAAAGAGGGTAGATTTAAAGAAGAGGTACAACCCCATACCCAAAAAGGAGTTTTTTCTGAAAGTGAGCAAGCCTAAATGCCACTACTTGTTCAAAAAGAAGATCTTGTTCAGTCATCTAGCCTAATCATGGTTGAACATGTTTTAAATTTGTGTTGATAAGTTAGTGTAAAAAAATTATTGTCAAATTATTCAAGCTTGACTTGTCAAAAAGGATAGATTAGGAATGAAATATACTAGTTACACATGCTCAAATATGAACCAAAGAGAAATATGGGGATGCATAACAAATGATAGATCACAACCCTTTTTTTCTAGTTTTATTTGTACAAATATAATGTTTGTGTGCAACTTTTCCTAATGCCAAAACCCATGGTAAGTCAAATCGCCTAATCCCGATTTAAACCATGATTTCAATTTCATGTCAATAGCTTAGACAATGAAGTTTGTCATATAGCCTAATCTTGACAGTCAAATAGTCTAGGTAGATAATAAAAAGAGTTCACTAGCATAATCTAGACTCTTGGAAGTAATAAGGGTAGAAGTAGATAGTTTGTTTTTTTATTTCAAAATAAAATAATGTCAAGGGTTTGCCAGTTCAAATGCACCCAAGGAAGAAAAAATGCTAGGCCAAGTAAGATGGGTAGGTATAGAAGAAGTGGAAGTAATCATGTTTTTCAGATTATTGAGATCACAACTTCAAAGAAGCATCAGCAAATGAAAAGAGGAAAAATCTACCCAATGGATGAGGCATTGGTCTTCATAAAACCAGGGCTCTAAAGTTCTGGACACCTCCTGAAAAGGAGCTTCCCTCCCCAAGTGAAGCCACTCTTAGTCATCAATAATTTTTTCTTTTTATAGATAATTAAATTCTTATCCTAGATTTCTAGAAACAAAATTCATGAATATTGTGAGTTCTAGAAATCTCACTGCCTTCATTATCCTTAGGATAAAGTTTTCACTATTTTACTATCCTATCATGTCATGGTCATCCTATCACTCCCGGAAGACCCATCATGGGCTCATGACACTCATATCTATCCCATTTTCACACCCCTAGCCTCAGTACTCTATTTTTCCTACCTATAACCCTTCCACTTCCACCTAGGATTTCCAAGTAGCCTAACTTTTCCCCTATTCACCAAATGCCTCAAGAATTGGTGGTCTCAAGCTACCTTTCCAGGCTCTTCATATAAATTAAAAATCAGTAGTTTTGGGTCTGCAATGCATAGAGTTTGTCAAAATATATGTTTTACACCTAAAGACCCCAAGTCAATTTTTTCAGCCAAAGGCCAGGTCCAAAGAGCCTCCCATTAGGTCACTAGGGTTTCATAGGTTATAGGATTGTTTTGGTGTTCTAAATCACTATTTTACATGTGACAAAAATATGAATCAACTATGAAAGAAAGTTAGTACATTATTTTCAAAAATGGATCAGAAAATACTTCAAAGAAGGCCTCCTTGGCGAAGCACAAAGTTTGCAAAGGACAGCTACCCATTTTTACATTTCTGCAGGAATGTCAAGGTGACTATCAGTAGAAAATTAGGTAAGGTAAGAGGCTAACTCATCACTAAGGACATCCACAACAAAGGAGAGACAAAATGCCTATGTTCAAAGAGAATCAGGGTTTTCATGAATAATTGGCTAAACAGTATGTCCAAGCAAGAATCCAATGCAAAAGACCACAAGGACAGAGGCACATCAACACAACCAAGCAATAATTGAAGATTTTTAGAAATTAAGAAAGGAAAAAGGTGAGGTGAACTGAACAAAAATGAATGAACTTGAAAGGGCTATAGAGAACTCAGAAGACAACACTAATTATTTTTCTCTAACAGCCCTAATCCCTAAGTTTTTGGAAAGATAGGAAAAGTAGGAAAATTGAAGATGATGGATCTCCATCATGACAACAGAAAGTTTCCAAAAGCTATTGATGGTGATTTATAGGGTTGGCCAAGGCAATCATGTTTCATTGCATCAAAGGGAGGAAAATACAAAGAGTATCAGTGTGACGGAGACTAAGCCTTCAAGTACAGCTAGTTGCCCTCAAAATGTTCAAAAGAAGAAAAACATAAGGTTAAGTGTCAAAATAGAAAATCAAGTTGATCAGGAGTTTGTTGTTGAGTAACTAAGACTGTCAAACTCCAAGAATCACAAAGGATACCAAAAACAAATGTGTCATAGGCACCTACAAAAATTAGAAGTGGCCAAGGGAAGTCATAGCAGACATAATTTGAAGTCTTTGTCAAAATGGATATATCACTGTAAAAATTAGTGAAAGGGTAAGAAGAGCATGCTTTTAGGCCACTAACACTCAGACATTTCAAAAGGGGATAAAAAAAGGTTTTTCAGTTTCCTAGTGAAAATAAGGAGAGGTTTAACACTGCCAACACTCCCAAAGTTAAAGGAGACCTCTTCATCTCTTCAGTACGCCCTCACCAAAAGAAGAAAAATCACTTTGAAAAATTGAAAATCAAATGCAAAAGGGTCACAGGATATCAGTGAAAATCATAAAGTGACAAAAAAAACTTAGCAAAGGTGGGGTTTTCTACATTTAATTTAGTTTTTTCAAAGGTATAAAGGCACCTCAGCTATGATTTCTAACTCACTTGTCACTTTGCAAAGAGAGAAAACCTTTAACAGAAAATTCAAGGTTTGTTTGACTATTTCTGGGCAAAGTTCCCTGGTGCGGCATGAAAAGGAGTGGCGCTGCACTCATAGGCCCTGGTGCTGTGCTTATCAGTTTTTCCACTATTCAAAATTACTCGCCGCTGCGCGAATAAGGGGTGGTGCTGCGCGAATCGGGTGGCGCTACACACAGGTGGGCACAACACCTAGTTCCCCTACTGATTCTATGCACAGACTACACAACCCACCTAGCACTATGCCCACAGGCCTGGTAGGCCTGCACTCTCCCCAACGTTGTGCTTAGACCAGAGGCACGACTTGTCGGTGCTGCGCCCACAAGCCAACCCGACTATTTGGGCATGGCGCTGCACTAATGCAAAAGGTCCTCAAACAAAGCAAAACTTGCCCAAAAGCTCTAGGTCATCCTTCAATTTCCCTTCAAAGGCCTGCAGAGGAGCTAAATCTGATCATGCCTCATCATCCACACAAGTGTCCTCACCTCAGCAAAACCTCCCTTCCTCCCCTTCTCTTGATGCATCAACTGAAGAAGGAAGTCACAATGATGAAAAAAATGAGGGTGAGGGAAATGATTGTTGAGAATGCAGCAAGATGATGGAGCTTAGTGAAATGAAGTCGCCTTCACTAAGTGGGCCCGCAGGCAAATTCTGGCGCAAAATCTATTTTTAGACTATGTCTATTTTTAGACATACGGAGCATGGTTCGGGGATTCCGGTTTGAGATTCTTGAAGTATGTGTCATGTTGGTAAAAATAGATGAGACTCTATTTTTGAGGTCAAAGAGGTCGAAGTCTATTTTTAGACTGCCTCTCCTTAAAACATGGAAGTCAAATATTATTTACCCTTAATAATATTTAGACTATAAACAACAGTTTATTCTCTTGGAGCACTTCAGTTCGAGCTACAGAAGTGGCTCATGCATCTGACAGAGGAATTACGCTATTCCTAGGGTTTTATGGCATCATGCATGGTTGACTTCAGTTGGACTTCAGTGGCAGAAGTTTGGAGGAGTTAATGAGACAGATAGTGGAGTTGTGTTTTGTTTATTTTAGTTGAACTGATTGAGATTAGTTTAACTAGCTAATCAATTAGTTATGAGTGGAGTGAATTAAATATTATTTAATTCATTAATTGGTAACTCATTATTCAACTCAAGAACACATCAGTTCACTACAGTGTATGATCAGTTCAGTGGAGACCAGTGAAAGAGGTAGATGAAAGGGTGGAGTTAGCTATCAGTTGTGACTATACTGTTGCTATTTGCAACACACAGATAGGAGGAGTAAGCCCATGAGGATTGCGTAGTTCAGGCTGGTGTTTTATCTATATAAAGAGGCCATCCATTAGCATTGAAACATGCAATAGAGGCTGGCTATCAAGTGGCTAGGATTGGAGCAAGTGATTTGCTAGGTCTAGCTTGATAGTGTGTAGCGATTGAGGGTGTGCATGAGAATTGTGAAGAGTTTTTGTACTATGATTGTTACATGATTTCTCCATTATAATATACACAATAGTGGGGTTTTCAGCTATAAGCTTTCCCCATACATCTTTTGAGTTAATGTCGATGGGATTTGATGTGCGTCCTTCTCCTTTATATACATGTGACAATTAATTGTAGATGAGATTATGTGTTATGCATGCGGTCGAAATTGATGTGTAATCGGGTTAATATCCATTGAATAAGTGATTTATTCAGCTAATTTCTACAGGGTATCGGAGCAAGATTAATTGTCGAAGTCTATTACGGTGATTGCAAACTTATTTCCTCGGACAGAGTCTGCATGCGGGCCAGGTAGCCTCCGGAATATTCATCCTTCTTTGTAAGGTGAAAGATCTGGTGAATGCCCTTGCAGTCAATCTCTGATTTGGAAATAATTTGTTTTCAAGTGTAGATCGGAAGTGATAGAGCTTGGAGTTTGGAATTCGAATTTTGCAGAAGGTTGTTCTTCTTGGTGCCGGTGTTGAAAGATGTCTTCTTTCAATGGTTTGCGACTCGAATATGCTCTTGAAGGCAGTTCGAATTATGTTGCATGGAAGGATCACATGGAAGCAGTGTTAGAAGATAATGGTCTGAAGGAGTTCGTGGATGCGGATGTCCCAAAGCCCACTGATGCAGCTTTGGTCGATGCATGGCAAAAGAAGATCGCGAAATGTCGAAGGATCATGTTGGAGGGCGTCAAGGATCATATTGTATCCAGCCTGCATGGAAAGGCTACTCCATATTTAATGTGGAAAGCTTTGACGGATCTATTCCAGAGTAAGAGTGACCAAAGGAAGCTGGCGCTCAAAGACAAGCTCAGGAACATCAAGATGGAGAAGGGCGACAGTATCGCTAAATACCTCACGAAGTTCACTAAATGCAGAGATGAACTGGGAAGTGTGGGAGTTACTGTCGATGAAGAGGATATGGTCGACCTGGCTCTCCTTGGTCTTCCGAAGGCTTGGCACTCATATCAAGATAGTGTCAATGGTCGGGAGAAGCTACCGGGATGGGAGCGCCTTTGGGCGGATCTCATGCAGGAGGAGATAAGGAGGACTACTCGAGATGGATCTTCATCAAAGGGAGCTGATGAAGAAAACTGCGCTTTGGTGTCCAAAGCTAAGAAAAGGAAGGGTAAGAAAACCTCTCATTCTGGAGCTAAGGGCAAGAAGCAGGATATGGCGAAAGTGAAATTTTTTCACTGCCATGATCACGGACATTATGCTACCAATTGTCCAAAGAAGAAGAAGAACAAGCAAGCGGGAAGATCTGCAGATGGAGAAGCTTTGGCTTCACAGTTCGAGCTTGACTTTTCACTGATTGCATGCTTAGTTTCAAGTGTGTTGGGATCGGTGTGGTTCTTGGACAGCGGTGCGTCATTTCATATGACGGGAGATCGGGATTTGTTCTCAGATCTGGAGGACAAAGATTTGGGTGTGCACATTGAGATGGGCGATGATGGTAGATACAGTGCGACTGGTATCGGTACCATATCCTTTCAGAGGGAGTCTGGTAAACCCTTTGTACTAAAGGATGTCATGCATGTACCTGGATTGAAGAAGAACCTGATTTCAGTAGCGATGTTGGAGGATAAGGGGTATGATGTGGTCTTTAGCGAAGGAAAAGCCTTCCTGCGCAGTAAGACTATTGGAGAGACCCGGAAGATAGGGGTTCGAACTCAGAACCTTTATCAGTTGCAGGTAGATGACTGCGCAGCTATGGCATGCAAGGCTGGAGATGTGGTGAGCCGGGATGATGAGGGCGAACTATGGCACAGGAGATTGGGCCATCTTCACCATGGAGCTTTGAAGATTATGCAGCAGATTTCTACTGGACTTCCTAAGGGCACTCTTGCGCAGTCAGATCAGTGCAAGGGGTGTACTTTAGGGAAGTATGTGAAAGCCACCTTTCACGAGAAGGATAGTCGCGCCACGACGATCCTTGAGAGAGTTCACACAGATGTGTGTGGTCCTTTCTCAGTTGCTTCGACAGCAAAGCACATGTATTATGTGATCTTTGTTGATGATTTCTCTCGAAAGTGCTAGATCTTCTTCATGCAGAAGAAGAGCGATACATTCGCGAAGTTCTGTGAGTTTAAAGCACTGGTCGAGAAGGAGTCGGGGAAGAAGGTGATTGCTCTAAGGAGTGATAACGGTGGTGAATTCATCTCGGCTGAATTGAAGGAGTTCTGCAGCGCAGAAGGGATTCGGAGAGAGCTCATCGCACCCCATAACCCACAGCAGAACGGGGTGGCTGAGCGGAAGAACAGAACGATCGTGGGTGCTGCACGGGCGATGTTGCATGATCGGGGCCTACCCCTTCACTTGTGGGCTGAGGCATGCAATACAGCAGTGTATGTGCAGAACCGTTGTCCTCACAAGGTTCTTGGCATGAGTACACCAGAGGAGGCTTATTCTAGCAAGAGGCCTGATATTTCCCATTTGCGGATTTTTGGTTCTCCTGTCTACATGCATGTGATGAAGGATGCGAGAAGGAAGCTGGATCCAACTGCTGAGGTTGGAATATTTGTGGGGTACACTGATACACCTCACAACTATCGGGTGTATTTTTCAGACAGTCGAAAGACTGTTGTGCGACGGGATATAAAATTTCAGGAGGAGAAAGCCATGCGGTGTTCGCTTGAGAGGGAGCTACACTTGCATGCAGATGAGGAGCTGTTAGTTCCTAAGGAGGAGCTTCCGGATGTGGATCAGCCACAAGAGGAGGTTCGGGAGGTGGAAGAAACCACCCAGGCAGCGCCAACCATCAGAGGGCGCATGCGCACTACAGAAGCTGAGCGACTGGCTCGGGATGCAGAGAAGGTTGTAGGACCACCTACAGCACAGCGCAGACAGAGACAGTCACCGGATCGGTACACTGGATACATGGCTCTTGTGAGTCAATGTGTTGTGACGGATCCATCCTCTTTTGAGGAAGCTGTGGGGGAACCCGCATGGGTTGATGCCATGATCGAAGAATATGATTCGATCGTCAGGAACAGTGCATGGGAGATTGTCCCAAGACCGGTGGGGAAATCAGTGGTGGGTTCGCGATGGATCTACAAAGTGAAGCAGGCAGCTGACAGGAGTGTGGAGAAGTACAATGCGAGATTTGTCGCCCATGGCTTTTCACAGATCGAGGGGATTGACTATGAGGAGACTTTTTCACCTGTCACAAGGTACTCTTCCATACGGACGATCCTTGCTCTCTCAGCGCAGATGGGGTGGCACATTCATCAGATGGATGTGAAGACTGCGTTCCTCAATGGAGTTATTGAGGAGGAAGTGTACATAGAGCAACCTGAAGGTTTCGAGATCTTCAGCAGTGAGTCGCATGTGTGCCGACTCAAGAGAGCACTGTACGGGCTGAAGCAAGCACCTCGTGCTTGGTACACTCGGATAGACAGCTACTTCACCGGGCCTGGATTCTCCAAGAGTGAGGCGGATCCAAACCTGTACCAGATTGTGGTGGAGGGGAAGCTGTTGATCATCGTACTGTATGTAGATGATCTGATTTTGACTGGCGATGAGCAGTTGATACTTTCATGCAAGGAGGATCTTGCACGAGAGTTTGAGATGAAGGACTCGGGCATCCTTCATTATTTCCTGGGATTGGAGATTTGGCAGCGCAGCGGAGGACTGTTTGTTTCTCAGGGAAAGTATGCCCAGGAGATTCTGGAGAGGTTCAACATGCAAGGCTGCAAGCCTGTTGACACTCCTCTTCCCGGTGGTTGGAGGAAGGAGGATGCTACTTCAGCGGAGGTAGTGGATGCCACTGTCTATCGACAGTTGGTGGGGTCGCTTATGTATCTGGTCAATACACGACCCGATATATGCTATGCAGTTAACCAGCTTTCGCAAGCTATGGTTAAGCCTACCAAGCTCTTTTGGAAGGCCGGCAAGCATGTATTGCGCTATATCAGAGGCACATCGGGATATGGTCTATGGTACAGACAGGAGGATGGAGTGAAACTTTCTGGTTTCACTGATGCAGATTGGGCAGGGAGTCCAACGGACCGGAAGAGCACTTCGGGAGGAGTTTTCAGACACGATGCTAGTCACAAAGAGGAAGCTGCATATCCGTGGCACTCAGCCGCCAGACGCCGAGTACATGGCAGCTAGCTTGGCTGCATGTGAGGCTATTTGATGAGGAAGATCCTCGCAGGTTTGTTCAGGTTGCATTTGGAGCCTACAGTGATCTACTGTGATAACCAGAGCTGCATCAAGCTCTCGGCTAATCCAGTTTTTCATGATAGGTCCAAACATATCGACATCGGGTACCATCACATCAGAGATTGTGTTCAGCGGAGGATCATGATGCTTTCATATGTTCCCACGGAGGATCAGGATGCCGACATCCTGACGAAGGCGCTCACCAGGAGCAAGTTCGAATTCCACAGAGGCAGGATAGGGATTGCAGATAATCCATATCTTGCTGAGAGGGAGTGTTGAGAATGCAGCAAGATGAAGGAGCTTAGTGAAATGAAGTCGCCTTCACTAAGTGGGCCCGCAGGCAAATTCTGGCGCAAAGTCTATTTTTAGACTATGTCTATTTTTAGACATACGGAGCATGGTTCGGGGATTCCAGTTTGAGATTCTTGGAGTATGCGACATGTTGGTAAAAATAGATGAGACTCATATTTTAGGTCGAAAGAGGTCGAAGGCTATTTTTAGACTGCCTCTCCTAAAAATATGGAAGTCAAATATTATTTACCCTTAATACTATTTGGACTCTAAACATCAGTTTATTCTCTTGGAGCACTTCAGTTTGAGCTACGGATGTGGCACATGCAACTGCCAGAAGGAAATACGCTTTTCTTATGGGGTATTGAGCTCATGCATGGTTGACTTCAGTTAGGACTTCAGTGGCAGAATTTTGGAGGAGTTAATGAGACAGATAGTGGAGTTGTGTTCTGTTTATTTTAGTTGAACTAGTTGAGATTAGTTTAACTAGCTAATCAATTAGTTATGAGTGGAATGAATTAAATATTATTTAATTCATTAATTAGTAACTCATTATTCAACTCAAGAACACATCAGTTCACTACAGTGCATGATCAGTTCAGTGGAGACCAGTGAAAGAGGTAGATGAAAGGGTGGAGTTAGCTATCAGTTGTGACTATACCGTTGCTATTTGCAACACACAGATAGGTGGAGTAAGCCCATGAGGATTGTGCAGTTCAGGCTGGTGGTTTATCTATATAAAGAGGCCATCCCATAGCATTGAAACACGCAATAGAGGCTGGCTATCAAGTGGCTAAGGATTGGAGCATGTGTTTTGCTAGATCTAGCTTGATAGTGTGTAGCAATTGAGGGTGTGCATGAGAGCTTGTGAAGAGTTTTTGTACTATGATTGTTACATGATTTCTCCATTATAATATACAAAATAGCTGTAGGGTTTTCAGCTATAAGCTTTCCCCATACATACTGAGTTAATGTGTGAATGATTTGATGTGCGATCGCTTCTATTGTTTCCGCATGTGACAATTAATTGTAGATGAGATTATGTGTTATGCATGCAATTTGAAATTGATGTGTAATCGGGTTAATCTCCATTGAATAAGTGATTTATTTAGCTAATTTCTACAATGATGACTTAAGCCCTCTAGGAGAAAAAACATAGAGATAGATAATGATGATGAGTTAAATCAAGAAGAGGACACAGAGGCAGAAAATGAAGAGGAAGAAAATGATGAAGAGGCATAAGCATAAAGTAAGGAAGGCACAGAAGAAGATATGGAAGAGGATAACACTGATAAGGATTATGACAGTGAGGGAAATGAAAAAATTAAAGGTAGCAATGACACTTATGAAACAAGCCTCAGTTATGAAAATAGTAAAAGTAGTGACCCACACAATAATGATGATGATGAAAAAAATGAAGAGACCTAAAACCATGGGGTTAAAGAAGGCATTGGCAACACAAAGGGAGAAAGAATCAGCCTTAGCAGAACAACTCCCTCTAGATGAGTTGTTGGCCATGGAGATAGCACATGATCGGGAGCCTTGGTTGGGAAGAGTAAATGTACACTTGGGGGGTAAGTTGAGGAAGGCAAATCAGGATCCTGATCTCCAAAGAAGGATGACTAAACATTATGTCGGGAGAAACCAAGTTGCAAGGGCTAAACTTAAGAACGCCCAAACCAAGATCAAAGCACTAAAAGAAGCAAAAGATCATGAAAACCTTAGTGTTTTGGCACAAGCTTCTCTACAAGTCTCTCAAATCCCATGAGGCACACATCCACCAAATTTGAGGGAATTTTGATTATTTTTGGTTTTTTAAAGAATTTGAAGGCCTATAAGCGCAGCGCCACTGGTGCTACGCTTCTCCCTCAGGAATCCTCAGAGGGAAAACTCGACATTTTTGGACTTCTCATGAATGTTACACTATGCTCACCAAATTGGAGAGCAATTGGTGCATTTTTGACCCCTCAAAAGGTAAAAAAACACCTCATTTTTTCACCTTTCTGCCTCCATTTCAAGCCTGGAGCTGTGCTTGGAACAGTGTTGGTATTTTGACATTTTGAATAGGTTATAGGTACTAAATTAGAAAAAAAAAAGGTATAACTGGAAATCAGACTCGGCAGGCTTTCCAATGGGCCATCACGGAGTAAAATACGACGTCGGGAAGGTCTCCAAAACTTGGTTGCAACAGGATCTATTTTCTACTTAGAGTCATGTTGCGCTTATAGAAAATACTGTGCGTTCTTGGCCAGAAGTCAACAAAACACACTCATTTATTGGAAAATCATATTTCAGTGTTTTTTGAGGCAAATCACTCGAGAATTAGGTGCAAGAATTTATTTTCACATTTATTTCATGGGATATTTTGTGCCTTGGGCCTTGCATGGTCTCTTGGGCATTAATAACATTTATGGATGTTTTGGATATTTTCAAACCCTATTTAGGGTTTTTTCCCTCCTTTTCTAGATAAATAGAGCATGAGGGCTTCATTGTAGAAGTTTGGAATTTGATTACTCTTTGGAGCAATACATAGTCTTTTGGAGGTTGAAGAGAAATTGGTGTTGTGGAGCTTGTGAATGGCTTGTTTTTCTTGTTGATGGAGGAGGCTTGCTTGCAGGATCCCTGAGCTTGGTTGATGGTGAAGTGCTTCTATTTGGCTATTGTTTTCTCATGTTTCATTATGTTTCCATATTTCTATGTTGCAATAGAACAAATGATTTAGACTAAGAAATTTTCTTCAAAGGCACCTTAGCTCTGTTTGTTCTTCATTGCCTCTATGTTTTCCTCTGCTAGGTGAGTTTAGAGAACCCTTAATTGCTCTCTAGAACCACCCAAGCTTGTTTATCTCATGAATGGTTTAATACAGTAGATATCATAGATGTTTTATGGTTAGCCCTGCTTGTTTGATATCACTAAAACATTGTTTTGAGGTCTCTCTTTGAAGTACCATTGTTTAGATTTGCCAAAGAGGCTATGTTTCGATCATACCCTTTGTCCATGCTTGAAATTTTTTTTCAAATATCTTTATAGCTGTGATCAAAGATGTTTAGGAGTTCCCTCTTCCTTGATTAAAGTTATGTGTTACCTTAAATGTTTTCTAACTTTGAAGGTGAAATCACTAGAAGTTAAATGAGTTTCTCGCCTTCTATATTTCATTGGAATTTTCGCCTTGAATGATTATTTTCTAGAGTTGAATCAAAGAGTTATTGGTTTTCCCTATCTATTGATTACTTCTTGATGTTAATGGTATTTAAGTCCCTTCTTGTTAAAAAGTACATGATAAAGGATTCTTGATTTCCCTTTGTCCTACTTTTGTTCACAAACTTGATGTTCATCTCATTTCCCATAAACCTTGAAAATCCATTGGCCATGCTAGATTTTCCCTGTGATGCTCCCCAATCCATTATTGAACTTTCCATGACTTTTATAGACTCCATAGCCTAATGAATTGAAGATTTTCCTCATTCCATTTATTCTACTTGACCATCCTACCCAACCAAAACAATCAAACAAACCCTACACTTAACAACTAGCCTAAAATGAAACCCTAAAAGCAAAAAAATTCACATCCTTTGCATATAGTAGAGAGAGCCCTCTCTGAGTCCAAGAAGGCTAGGTCCTAGGACTCCAAAGACTGGTCTAATGTTACCCTGTGCATTATTTCTACCAATCTACTAAATCACGTGACACTAACAGGTATTGTACTTCATAACCATTGCACTTTGTCAGAATTCATCAAATACCTGTGACTTGATAAGAATATCTTTCAGAAATGCTTACACGAGAAGGTTCCCAATAGTAAAATACCCATGCATACAATGATCACTTGTTCTAAAAAAATGTGTCATATCAAGATTATGCGTGTGGGCACCACATTCAACCTTATTTCAAAGTAAAAATTCCCCTGAGGGCATCAACAACCATATTCATCAACGAACAACAGGTCACTACCAGAAAGTGACATAAACAGAACCACTATTTTTCATATAAGATTAACGTGTGAAAAACTCATGAGCAAGGAACATGCCCGCCTCGTAGAAAAAAACTATTCATTCTATATTTTGCAGGTTTCCAACAGAGCATGGTGTCCTTTTTACTCACTATAAGTGGTCTCTAACCTCATTTCTAGAGCAGGTTACTCTCTCCCTCTCTCTCAAAAGGACTACATAGAAAAATAAACTATAATGTATTTAAGCTATACAGTTCTTCCTAGACCTCATACATTTGGGGGAAAATGTTAACACTAGAAAATCATACCAGTAGAAGGAATTATAAAATATCAAGCAAAAGGTACAGATAAAGATTTACAGGGAAGAAATACGTTAGAGGAGATAAAAATTTAAATTTTCCTAAGGTCAGAAGGCAAAATTTTTGGACCACGCATTGGAAGCACTAGCTCTGAGCCCGCATTGTGGCTTTTTCTTTGATAGCCTTGCCATGCATGATTATACCTTCAATAGCCATGCAGTCTTAGGGATGCGGAATGTCACCATCTGGGACCACTTGTCACACATGGAGAAAAATATTCTCACTCAACCTAACCAAGTACAATGGTCTTTGAGCCACCTTGAGGCTTTAGTGTAGCACATAAATGAATCATACCCCCACTCTTTTGTCACCATCCATCTTGGACCAAGAGAGGGAGGGAAAAATTGAAAATGGTCTATAAACACCAGCCATGGGAAGAGAAATGGGAGGCACATTGTGATGCTGGCCAAATTTCTCATCAGCAAACTAGTTTGTGTTGTCCAGCAGCAAGAGGATTGGAAGGATTCAGTTTTTGGCGATCCAACAACTAAATCCAAGAGAGAAGATTTCACCACATGTTCATCGATCTACCATACTTTGAGAGGGCAGAGAGGCTTGCTGAAAACTTAAGGGGAAGATACCCCCTTGTCTTGGATATTGGAGCTCCGTAGCTCGAAGGATCCACTACAATAGATTTAGCATTCTATCTTCTACTACTACCAGCACTAAATAAAGGGAGAAATCTCTCCATTTTTTAGTTATTAGTGTGTTTTCTCTATTGAGAATGTTTCTTGTGCATGTTGTTTTTTTTTTGTTTCATTGTTTATGTAGCATGCTATGTTTCCATTTAACTTAGCTTATTACATGTTGAATTTGTTCCACTAACGTTTTACAAACCACTTTGACCTGTGAGTTGCATGTAGGTAAGCAACCTCCTTACTAAGAAAAGTGTATTTCATCTGCCTATGCATTGAATACACTACCATAATCACCAAGAAAATAAGTGTGAAGTAAGATAAAAAGGATTCATCTTGAGCTACGAGTAAGAGAAAGACAATCCTTCCAAGTTTCGTTATCTTTGTTTTGGGTCCCTCATATCACACGTGTGACTGCAACTAGGGTTTCTATAGTACAGTATTGAAACCCTTGAAAGTATCTAAGATATATTGTTCTGTGCACCTTTTTGCCCGATAAGCACGCAATCATGGAAATGGAAAAAAGTCGCTTTCCGACACCACACCAAGCAAAGGATAGTTACTCCTTATGTGAAAGCCTCCTAAGGACAACCACCAGCACCTCCTTAGACATTATGTGAGCACACAATGGAATCACACCTCTCCCTTGGGTCACCATCCATCATGTACCAAGGGAGGGAAGGAGGATTTGAAGCTCACCTATATAAACCCACCAAGAGATGAAGAAATGGTGATCACAGTAGTATGCTAGCCAAAGTTGCCCAAGCAACACCAGCATTGTGTGTGACCCGGAGCTAGAGTTAAATAGGACTCGATAGTTGGCCACCCAACCTCTTAGTCCACCACAACAGAGAGAGAGAGGGAGACTGCATCAGAGGTAGAGCTCGGAAGGCAACATCCTTGCATCAGGACCTAGCACCATTGCCCAGGGGCCCTTTGGCAAGTGGGTAAAATTTCTTCTCCATTTCAAACGTTTAATAAGAAGAGGCCATCGAGCCATTGTTTGCATTATTATCGTCTTGAACTCTCTATATAGTTTCTATGTATTTTTGTTTTTAGTTTTAGTTTAACCAGAGCATACTTTAGCATACTATTTCTATTAAGTTTTATGCTTTTGAGCTCCCCCCACTTTCTACCTGTTACCAATAGTTTAGAGAGTAGACCACACTCTCTATTCTGGTGCGATTTTGTACACTCGTGTGACTAATCCAAAACAACAGGATTGGCGACTCCACTGACGTGTTCCAAGTTTATGTGGTTGTGCCATATTTTGCAAGTGACCCTTTGTCTATGCTGGAGTGGATCTAACAGTCCTCTGACCCATCTTGCAGTCCCTAGACTCACTGAAGAGACAAACTGAAGAAGGAAGCTCGTAATATTTTACTTGCAGGATTTTTGAGCAGATTTTTTCCACATAGAGGCACATTGCGCGTGTTCAGAACTGACCTGTGCACAGGAAGGCACACCTGTCAAGGGATTTTGCACGCAAATTGCAGAGAGATCTTTTCTCCCTATTTTCTACATTTTTTCTGCTTGCAAGTGTGTTGGGTAGCCCCTAATGTATCTTCCAACACCTGTGATGATACCCCACAGCTTCTAAGAACTCACTTTTCTATAGGCATTTAGTTATTTTTTCATTTAAGTTGGTCTTTTCAAAAAGTGTTCACATAGTTTAAGTAGGGGGAGAATTAACCATTTCTTTCCGAACATTTTATGTTTTTAAAAATTCTGGTATGGACACTTAGTATAACTAATCCAAGTAAGTGGCTCAAGACCACACATGCATAAGCTAGTGTAGAAATTGGTTAGTTTAAATTCAATTTTTTCATTTAGGAAATTGTGGGACTAGGATTGAATCGCCAATTAGAGCAAGTAATATCTATTGTATTTGCACCATTGGGTGACCCTAGACAAGCATATGAATTCTCTACATTTGTAATTTTCCAGCTCCCTTTAGTTACTCACATACATTAACTAGGAATATTTGGAAGTGGCCCATTATCCACAAATGCTTTCCATTTAAGCAAGGAACAATGTCACATAGTTTAACTAGGGGACTTTTGTAAATGATCACCGATATCCATATGTTCAAATTATGAGATTTCTCACCATATTCTCACACACATTCACCCACTAAGAAAATAAAGCCACCTAAAAATAACTTAAACCAACTCACTAAATTCTCCCCATAGGGGCCACAAGAGAATTTATAGATTAAGTTAGGATCAAGGGGGTAGGCATCCAATAAGCCGCCTTGATAACACTTCACATTGAAACATAGAAGTTGTGTATTTAGGGAGATTTAAAATCCACCTATCAGCCCATGGAAAAGAAAACCCGAGCACGGAAGATACCTGATTCAGAGGGGGTTAGGCTTAGGCATAGGTGTGCGGTATCAGTTGGGGCTACCTGACCCAACTGATACTCAGTACTGTTAGCTGACTACCAAGAAGCCCATGACTCGAATGCTCATGTGGGACGGTGGTTCTTAGTGGCCAAAACTAGGGCATCCTTTACCCTATAGGTGACAGTGCAGGCAAGCACCAAACCCTTTACCCTTACCTTGATTTATTCTCTTTGGCTGACTGGGGGCATCACCAGCTCTTACAGGACATTGTGCCAGCACTCACAAGCAATATTCTGAAGGCCCAGTTACTTTTGAGTGTGTGAGGATATAATAGGTCTTCTTGTTGGGAAAAATACTGAGAGAGGGGGGGGGGGGGTGAATCAGTATTTAGGACTTAATCAAAACTTTTACTTTTCCATTCACTAAAACCCATACGCTACTTTGCTGAAGCTAAATAGCGTATACACGCAGATATCCTTCATAAAACTCGCGTATACACAGAGATCTTGTTATGCCATTAATTCTTCACTTATATCATTCCATCATTCATTCATTAGATGTTCAATAAACTGTAAACATGTGTAGTAAGAACAGAATAAATCATCACACATAAGCAACACACATGAAAACCAGGATTTTAGGTGGAAACCCAAGTCGGGAGAAAACCACCACTACCGTTGTCTCAGCCTTCAATATTTTATTATAGAGAAAACATCTTACAACATATGTGCTGGCGCAGCCTCCTACCAGCACGCAGGCACCCACCTGCACTCGTTTACCAGCCTCTCCTGGAAGGGAGCTACGACCCCCTGCTCTCGTTTACCAGCCTCTCCTGGAAGGGAGCTACGACCCCCTGATCTCGTTTCGACCCCTCGATCTCATTTACCACCCTCACCGGAAGGGAGCCAAATTCTTGACCGAAGGCCACAACCCCCAGACCCTCAGCACCACCATGGACCACGTTTCATCAATTTTCACACTGGATCCAAATCTTCCTTTAGAACACAACCTGCAGGCCACGTTTCATCATATTTTCAGACTGGACCCACTCCATACATTTGAGCTCAATCATACATCATCAACAGATAGTAGTAACACAATAGAACATATCAGAAATTCGATACTTCATACTTCAGCAAACCCTAATATTCATACGCGCCTTCCTTTCACTGATCCTGCGTATATACGCGACTTTGACCATACAAACCCGCGTATACTTCTGTAAATATTACAGAGCTAATTTTACCGCCCATACATGCTTTATCTTCAGCAAACCCACGTATATACACGCTTACTCTGCGGTGAACTAGCATATATTTCTTCAGACATTTAGCTCATTGCAATTCTTCAGAACAGATACATCACTCAGATTTTACCCTTTACTTCAGACAGATGTTCGCCTCATCTCAGATCTAATCATTCCATAAACAGATCTAGCAGATACAAATACATTCCAGATCTAGATTCCCTTCTTCATCATTTCTTCATTTGTGCATCATATATTCAGATCCTTCATTCAACTCTAACCCTTTCCATTCAGATATGCTTCAGAGAGAAGTATTCATTCAAGCTCAGACTTCTTGCACTCATTTGCATAATGAATTTCTTCTCCTTATATAGGTTTACCCTTTATCAATACCATGAGCCAAAACCACATTACTTTCGATGGTATTCCTGGACGAGGTCACATAGACGAATCATTACTCAATACAATGGGTCAATACCATGGTGGTTACCCCTGGTTTTACATATTTAGAGCACTTTTGCCCATACATGACTTGGCACATTATTTCCCGCGTGCATACGCTACTTTGTCTAGACAAATCCGCGTATGCCTTGAGACATACTCTTTTCATCATGTTCTAGCACATACTAACATTCCTTCCATCATTACCTTTTGTACTCATTGTATATACATCAGATTTACATCATTTAACAAGTTCATCAAGACATATTCCATCAGGGACAACTTCATCAAGTAGGTTGCCATCATCTTCATCAAGTGGGTTGCCATCAAGGACAACACTCAGCATCATATTGCCAACACTTCTAGGATTTTGAGTATCACGCGCAAACAAACAAAACCATTTTTTGCTTGATTGATCACATAGATTATGTTAAAGGGAAAATCATTTCATTTTCGATTTGTTTTATGTATGCAGCCATAAATTTTTCGTGATCATAGAATCGATCCCCTCAAAAATTTTCCAAAACCTAGCCTGGTCGACACCCAAATGCTTCCAATGGAACCTTGTCGGTCCAAGCGTCTTTTGGACCTCCCCGCATTATCGGGAGTGGTTCTAGGTCTTTTGCCATTCAGGTATCAAAGACGAAACATTGCCACAGTTGTTGGTTCATCATTTCTTGGAGCAACCTTAGTTGGGAACCCTAATCGGTCTCCCAACACCACACCGCACACCACTCCCCCCTCGTCCCCTGGGGGGCAGAGGAGCACATCCCATAGGGGAAGCCAGCTGAATTCACAACAGGGTACGTCACAGACTAACCCTTGTTCTAACCAAAATTTTGTGTCTTCACACGTTGCCATGGCATCAACCTCCCAGTCACCCTTCTTAGCGGCATTGAATCTACTAGATTTGACCAAGCTCACCAATGACCCCATCGCACACAATCCCAATTGGCCTCCCATGCCCACGAATCTCCCTTTAGACATACCAAAGTTTGAAGGCAAGCAAGTGGAAGACCTAGGTAATCATATAATGACCTTTCACCAGTGATGCTCGTCGAATAACATCATTGATGATACTATTCGGTTGAGGCTATTTCAATGCACTATTACAGGAGTGGCCGCAAAATGGTACGTGGAGAAACCTCCTGCTTCACATGGAACCTTTAGTGCCCTCGCTACCACGTTCCTCACATACTTTTAGTTGCCCATTCACCACATTTCAGGAATGGAATTACTAACTCATTTCAGACAATCCCCCTCAATCCATATTTTAGAGCATCTCCATGAATGGAGGCGGCATCGTAATTTATGCAAAGATAAACTTGACGACCAAGTCCTTTTAGATTTATTCTTGAAAACTCTGACGGCAGAGATTTCAAAGGATGTGGCACAACACAACCCCACATCTAAAGAGGACGCAATCAGTAAAGCCCAACAACTTGAACTGATCTATACGCACTCAGGATACATGTACAACATCCTGCCTAACACCTCGCACCCACAATCTTACCAAGAAATGCTAGGCACGTATAACTCTGCAGACAAACTTATCTGGTTGATGACCCAAGGGTACCTAGGTAGCAGCAGTCAGAATCCCGGTTACACACATGGCTCTACCCAGAACAGGTCTCAACCCAGATTTCAAAGTCATCATATGCAATAGTAAAATTTGACTAATAGGGCGCAAGCGTATCACCAAGGAGGACCTTATCCTCCAGTTGAGGGGACCCAGTACAAAGGAAGAAATACTGATGGAAGAGTTCCCTCCCAACAGCTAGGTGCAGACATGGGACAACATTATGCTTAGTCCCAAGCACACAACCCACCTACGCAAAACAATGCACAGGTGAAGTTTGTGCAGCCATCCCAAAATCAACCACACCAGTATGATCAGGAGAACTACCCTCCTAACGTGGTTAAGAAAAAGACAAAAAACAAGCCCAAAGGGAACCCTGGACAGGGGGTAGTAACCAACAGCGCCCACCACAATCCCAGGCTAGAGGTAACTCCAACCGAAATCATAACCAGGAGCCAAGCACTGCCCAAAGGCAAGGCAAAAGGCCACCTCTACTAATAAACCATTCTCGTTCAATATGTGGTGAGTACGGGCACTATACTCACCACTGTCTCGAACTCCCTGAGCTTAAAAAGCTACAGAGTAACCGAGGACAAGGAGGATCTTCCCAGAAAACTGTGGTGATGTAAGAACCCTTCCCCCATCAAGTAACGTTCAGCACTCAGAAGCAAAACCCAGATGATTCCAAGAAAAACAACCTTGAAATTTACATGGCTAGGGGAGAAATGTTTTTCCAAACTCGGAATCGCAACTATGACACCCCACTAGACACCAATACGTTAGGGGCCAGTACAAGCATGCCGACTACGCCTTTAACCATTCCAAAAATTCCTTTGGAACCATTGCCAAAAATGGTAAAAGGGCCTAATAGGCAAGCAGGTAACTACTCCAAAGCGACCCACAATTATAGCATCGTAGACAATTTAGCTCAATCACCTACTGCTATGTCTGCATTGGAAGTACTACAGTCGTGCCCAAAGCAGCAGAAAGCCCTACTTTCTACATTAGGCACTATCGACCCTGCCGACACACGCATGATGGCTTTTGACTTAGGCAAAGCCACCCCTAGGCTTCCCTCCATGGTCACCTTCCAGATTCCAGTATTGGTACAAAATATCACTATTCACCGATGTGTCATTGACGAGGGTGCATCCACATGCATCATGTTAAGGAATGTATGGCAGAAGTTAGGAGCCCCCGAACTCAAACCTTCCATCATCACACTTAGAGCATACAATGGTCGTCCCTCGACCCTCGTCGGTCTCTTCCAAACATTAGGGGAATTTTGAGGTCTAAAATGGGCCTCCTAAGAAAAATGTACAACCAAAATAAACTTTATAAGAATCAATAGGATTGATGATGATGATTTCAACCATGGGGGATGATTCACCATTTTCAAAGTAAAAGGGAAAAAATATTAAAAAATAATAAAATAATAAAACTACTTTTTCAACTCGTATTTTCAACTTATCTCCCAAACGTTTTACTCAAATTTCGAGCAGGAGTACTAGTTGGATGAAAAATTTAATTCTTCATCCAAAGAGTACCCATGTTGCATACTTTCGATGGACCCTGCTACATGAAAAATAAGAAATACATTAGAAAACGTGATTGTAATCATGTTTTTCATGTATTTCTCATTTTTCGAGTAGTAGGGTCCATCGAAAGTATGCAACATGGGTACTCCTTCAATGAGGAATTAAATTATGCATCCAAAGAGTATTTCTGCTCAAAATTTGAGTAAAAAATTTGGGAGATAAATTGAAAATACAATTTGAAAAAGTAATTTTTTCTTTTTTCCCTCTAAAATATGATGATGTAATCAAATATTATTTTATTATTTCCACTATTATTTTATAATTTCCTTAGGAGGCCCATTTTAGACCTCAAAATTCCCCTAATGATGTACCAGTCTGCTTAGCTAGCAAGACGGTTCACATAGACATCAAAGTCTTGGACACTCACTTGGATTACAATATACTCCTTGGGTGGAGTTACATGTACGCCATGTCTGCCATAGCATCCTCTGTCTTCTGCATCATGATGTTCCCCCACAAGGATTGAATCATTATGGTAGACCAGCTGACACATAGTGAAAAGCGTCCCTTGACAAACATGGATGTAATTCTACCCTACGTAGATACATCCGCAAATGGTCTTTCACGGTATCAAGAATATGGCCCTAGCCAATTCAAACCGTCATCCGTCCTAGGGTCATTCCTAGGTGATCCTCCAATTATCCCTAAGGTATCGCTTGATGCCACAAGGGCCCCGGTATGCATGATGTCCACATCAAGCACAGAGGTTAGTTAGGACATGGACTCAAGCAATAACGACACCGAGGCATCAGCCACGGTAGCCTCTCTAGTCTACACCGCCTCCCAAACCCCTTTCCTCTACCCACCTCCTGGCTTCGTCTCCCAGCAATTTTTGGCAACACTGGTGTTACCCAACATATCGTTGGCATTCCCAGTTTGGTACCTCATTCCCCCTTCAAGAATAGGAGCTACCAACATTACTAAAGTTGGGTTAAAGCCCCTTAGTCCTGAGGAGCCCCCACCCACCCAAGAAACGGTCAAGACCGCCCCCACAAAGGAAGTTCCCATTGCGAAACTAGTTATCACTGCCAAGAAAACAGCAAAGAGGGGAAAGAAAATGGTGACCCCTGCCATGTAAAGGGAGTCATCAGCCTACGCTATATGTGATGTTACAGGTCACCCTACCCACATATGTCTGGAGTTGGACGAGTTAAAACCACTTCTCGGCTTTGAAGCAGACTTCTCGACGCCACATTCCTGAAAAGGGAACCTACCACAAAAAGTAAAGACAACCCGTTGCATACCAATCAAGCATGTGCTCTATGTGACACCTATGGGCACTATACCCACCATTGTCCAGAAATACCATGATATAAGGATGCCTTACATGCGATCAAGCAATCCTATCAGGAGGATCCCTCCACCCAGTCTGTCAATGACGAACCTCGTACCATCTTGTGCCTATAGGAGGAATGACAGTCACTAGAAAGGTAGCCATTTGTCCCTCCTCCCCCCAAGCCACAATACACCAACTAGGGACAGGGGAACCTGGTTGCCTCATCCTCTTGAGTTATCATGTGTGTCGATTATTGTAGACATTTTGATCAAGTCTTTGACCCAAGGTCACCTAGGCACCAGTAATCTATATTCGAGGTGTTACCATGCACGTCGTCTACTGTAAACAGTTTGATACGGTTCTTTGACCCAAGATCACCTAGGCAACAGTAGCACCCATGATACTCATAGAGTTACCCAAGTAGGTATATTTTGCAAATGACTTGATCAGGTCTTTGACCCAATATCACCTAGGCAGCAGTAGTACCATGTGCATCAATTCTGCAGACGGCTTGATCGGGTATTTTTCCCAAGATCACCTAGGCAGCAGTAGCACCATGCACGTTGATTCTGTAGACTCTTCGATCGGGTTTTTGGCCCAAGGACACCTAGGCAGCAGTAATAAATACCCCAGGTACTCATATGATTCTACTTAGAATGTATCACAACCTAGCTATCATGAAAGTCACCTCGGCACTCATATACCAACCAGGGACAAGAGAACTGATATCCCCCATTCCCCGCACAGAATGGACCAATGGCACAATGTAATGTACTGGTCAATCTAGTGCAACCCTTCCTATGCTCATCAAAAACCATAAAACCAGGAGAATTATGACAATCCTTCAAATGCTACAAAAAGAAGTTGAGGAACAAACAAAAGGGAGATATTGGACAAGGGGCAATAACCGCCAATGCCCCCCTGATCTCAGTCTGGGGGTAACCCTAACTGAAATCAAAACTAGGACCCAAGTAACAACTCCCAAGGAAAAATTGGAGCTTAGAGTATCTGATCACCAGACCAAAAGCAACACTATGATCAACACTCCATAACAAATAGAGGCGATGCCACACATTCGCACTCCTGAAAAAACAATTTTTCAGCGCCGACAGGTTTTCACCCTCCCATCTTCCTTTCCAAAATTCATGTTTTTTAATAATATTTGATAAAAATAAGATGCTTTCACTTGAGGTAGCTATTTTTGCAGGAAGAACCCATAAACCGTTCATAGCACCATTCATTGAAAGTTCCGGAGCAGGTATCATTCTACCCTCAGCATGATAGAGTCTCAGAGAACTTTTCATATCCTAAGATCATTTCTCCATTAGAAATAAACCATAGGGTCCTCATACCTAACCACATTTATCTTCACCTCACCTTGCATATGATAAACATCTATGTTGGTCGGTAAAGCCTCCCCTCCAAGGCGATCGTCATCCAAAGTAGACCATACATCACCCCACAAGTGATGCCATGGCCATACCATTTTAGTCTGGGAAGCACCTTACGCCCATCCATATATCATGAATAAGGTCAAGTTCACCATTCAAACTCAACCCCCCTTCCCGAATGATCAGGTTGTACAAGCAGATTGAAATCACACCTCTGTGCACCGCATTTGGCCTGCCATACCTCCATCACCATAATCCCATCTGCGACATCTTCTGCTTCATCAACCCCACACATGAGACCAACCAATGGGACCCCTACCCCCAGAAAAACACTGTCCTCATACCTTCAGTGAGCAACCCTCTTTCATGTTTTGGGGTACCCGTCTCTGTGTTTTGTACAAAGCAAACCTCATTATTTTATTCTTTTGGTAAGTGTACAAAGACTGAAAACGATGCCCTTCACCACTTCGCTCTCATATTTCACCTTTTCTCCTATGGCAGTGGTCCCAAATTTCCCTCGGTCGAAGTATCTCACCCCCCCCACACACGCATCGTCACGACATTCATAGCCGGTTCACACCTGCCCTGGAGGCCCTATCGACTCCAGGGACTTTTCCGCTCAGAAATAACTATGACTGCTACCAAGCTGTGAAAATATACCTCAACCTCGGGCCACTAAATCCCCATCATATGTTTTCAGCCACCTCTCACCAACATGCCCATGTTAAACTCATCACATCTCAATCCCCGACCCCTTAGGTCGGTGACCCATGGTTCGGTTAAGGCTTCCTTTTTGTAGACCTCAACACCTCTTTTCCAAAAAGGAAGTGGTACCTTGGATGACCCCTCCCCATGCAAAGGGGTATCCTCAGGTGGCACTGTGGGAGACATCATTGTCCACAGATGTCATCGATCCTCCCAACATTCAACCATAATAAAAGCTTTCATGTCACGATGGTATCATACCTTACAACCATTGCACTTTGATTAGATCCGTCGAAGACTCGTGCCTCCATGAGCGTCTCTGACAACAATGCTTACATGGGAAAGTCCCAACCATTACATATGTGTACATGGCATAGTGATATGCCATACCAAGATTACACATATGGGTACCACATTCCACCTATCTTCGAAGAAAAAATGCCCCCTAAGGGCGTCAACATTCGTCGTCAACAACCACCAGCATCACTACCATAGTAGTGGCACAGACAGCACATGTATCTATCAATTTTGTTTAACTAGCCATAGCATCACAAGAATGGGACATGCCCGCCTCGTTGAAATTTTGTAAATATGTTGTATATTTTGTCTACTTGCAGGGGGTCCCTTAGGCCATGGTTATCTCGGAAACGGTGCAAGGTGTTCTCAATTCCAAAATACACGCATACCTCTCTCTCTCTGCGTATGATACAGAAAAGAAACTATAATTTATTTCAGCTATATAGTTCTTCCTAGACCTCACACATTAGGCGGCAACTGTTAACACTTGAAAATCATATAGTAGAAGACAACATCAATTAATGTCGAGCCCAAGGATTTACAGGACAGGAATAAATTATGGAATCAAGAAGTATTTAAAATCTATAAGGTTTTGAGAAAATCATATTTGAACTAGTCATAAATGCTGAAATGCACACTTTATCCTTCAAGAAGAGTGCCTTCTACGCGCCTTTTTTCCTGATAAGCGCGCATTCATGGAAATAGAAAAAAGTTGCTTTTCGGGACCACACCAAGCAAAGGACAATTACTGCTTATGTGAAAGCCACCTAAGGACAACCACCAACACCTCCTTAGACATTATGTGAGCACACAAAATAATATTTGAGCACACAATGGAATCAGAGCTCTCCCTTGGGTCACCATCCATCATGTACCAACGGAGGGAAGGAGGATTTGAAGCTCACCTATATAAACCCACCAAGAGATGAAGAAATTGTGATCACAGTGTTATATCACAGTTTTATGCTTGCCAAAATTGCCCAAGAAACACTAGCATTGTGTGTGACTCGGAGCTGGAGCTAAAGAGGACTCGATAGTTGGCCACCCAACATCTTAGTCCACCACAGTAGAGAGAGAGAGGGAAACTGCATCAGAGGTAGATCTTGGAAGGCAACATCCTTGCATCAGGACCTAGAGCCATTGCCTAGGGGCCCTTTGGCAAGTGGGTAAAATTTCTTCTCCATTTCAAACGTTTAATAAGAAGAGGCCATCGAGCCATCATTTGCATTATTATCGTCTTGAACTCTCTATATAGCTTCTGTATATTTGTGTTTTTAGTTTTAGTTTAACGAGAGCATACTTCAGCATACTATTTCCATTAATTTTTATGCTTTTGATCTCCCCCCACTTTCTGCCTGTTACCAATAGTTTAGAGAGTAGAATACACTCTCTAAGCTGGTGCGATTTCGTACACCCATGCGACTAATCCACAACAATAGGATTCATCATCAAGGTCTCAAGGTATGATAAATTTCTGAATTCTCAAGATCTAAACCCAAAATAATGAAGAAATTGTAGTGAACTATATCTCTATAAAAAAATATTGAAAGGAATCAATCTCTCTCCAACCAAACCAATTTGAGGTTAATCAAAGTTATGGTTTCAATATCATCTCCTCTATAAACAAAGAGACTTCCAAATTAAGTGCATGATTGAGTGATGATACATCATTGTTTCATAGGGTCGAAGGCATAATTCAAAAATTATTTAGCAGGAAAAGAAGATTGTCTTCAAGGATGATCAATATTCTCAAAAATACCAAGAACTTCATATTATCCATCTCTAATTGAAATCCCCAAAATTTGTGATGAATCAAATTTCTGTGGAAATAAGGACACATGCACTAATCATATATAGTAACTTGTATCACAATCAAGAATTCAAGAAGGAATACCTTCCTAAAGGAATTTATTCTAAAATTACCCATATAGTTTGGTAAGCAGTTGAATCAAGAAACTACAAGAAGAAACTAAGTACAACAAAAAGAGTCCCCATTATGAAGTACTATTGCAAATAATCCATGTAGTCTTCAAGGTGGAATAAAGGAGATACAATAATTCCTTGTATTAAAGAAACTCATGAAGAAGAAATTCATATCAAGAGAGGAATAAAAACAAGTCTGAAAGATAGCAAAAAGGTCAGAGTAAATACCTTTGTGAATAAGACATGGCATCATAGGTAGGTATCCACGAGGTATGATGTTTTTTGTTACTATTAAGGGTCCATCATAAAGTATTATATGGCTAAAGTTATAACTCTATGGTTTTTTTTTATGGCTCATAAGAAACCTGTTGACTCGAGGGGTCCTAACCTAGGTTCGGAGGTTAAAGTTTGCCAACAAAACCCTATAATACTGGCCCTTTCGGCAAGGAACCAGGTTTCTTCACCCTGAGCGAGAGCAGGTAAGCCAAGCTGGTTTGTAATTATCAGATCTACATAGCTAGGGGCTATTCGCATGGCTTTAGTATGTAACTAGAATGCAGCTTATCAGATCTACTTAGCAGGTTCGCATCCACGTGCATATTACCAACTACGATCACAAAACAGTATAACTGCAGTAATTGACAAATCACATATACTAGAAACACAGATAGGTTGTAGCAGTTATTACAGATCACATACACCAGAAACACAAATAGTTCGCAGCAGTTATTACAGATCACATACACCAGAAACATAGATAGTTTGTAGCTATTAAACATATACTTTAATACTTAATCATATAACCCAAGTTCGCATCAATTATAACAGAATAGATCCAGACAACATCAGATGTCCAACAATACTTTCCGCATATATATTACTACCAAAATCCTCTTACATTCCCAAAATACCACCTACACACACAGCCAGTAGGGTCTACACATAGTATGACAAAGGATCTCCATGCACACAGTTAGGAGGAGTCCTAACCCAAAAAACCCTACCACAGATCTAACAATTCGTGCTTCGCAACAATCTCTATCTTTCTCTGCCTAAGACTCAAAAAAGGTTCATATTTTTATACCAATTTAGCTTATGCATCCAATGGTCCAAAAACTGTGGTTTGCGGACTCTTGGTCTACCCTTGACCAATTTACAATGCTTTAGGGGCTTTGACCCACCCAAAAACCCCTACGTTAGGCTAAACAATACAAAAATGGACAAAATTTGTAGCTCTTTAGGAGACCCTACTCCAACAGTCCCCCAACACAATCTTGTGACTCGTCCCAAGTCACTGTGCTGGTGGGGTCTTGATATATGCCTGCAACAATCTGATCACCTTAGCTAATGGGGGCAGCATGCCTTCACTTTGGACAGCAACATTCTGTGCAATGTCGACCAATTTTTTCAAAATCGGGCCTTCGGTTACGATGGTGAAACTCTCCAGAGTTTGGTTTAGTTGCTTAACAACAATATCAACATCCTGTGAAAGTTTGAGGGCTTCGACAACCCAAGGCTTCAGACGGTCACCAAGGATATTCTTCTTTCATCGGAGGTATTCAATATCAACTTGGAGCGCTTGGCTGGTGCGTAGCCATTGTAAGCGCTGAGTAGGTACCAAAGTGGGGAACATGGCTTCTAATGTCTCGAAATATCCTTCTTTTTGCCACAGGTCCTGGTTTTTTCCTTGCAGGATCGGGTCACACTGGACCATGGTCCATAGTTGCATGGCGGTCTCCAGTAATTGGGCACCCTGCACGATCTTCCCTGTAATGACATTCGTAGCTGCGGTGACCAACGCAGTCTGCTGGGCCCGTACCTCCGGAGGTGTCGCGGGTTGCAGCTTAGCTTGGAAGTCGGTGATCTGCTGCTCCATCTGTGTCTTGACCATGTGAAATTCCTCTCGAGCGGCCTTCAGTGCTGCGACCAACCTTTCCACTTTTTCCTGACCAGTGGCTGTGGCTAGGATCTCTGCGGTAACATCTATGCAAAGTTGGTGGATCACATTTTCGAGCTCCGTGTGCTTCGCAGTAGCGAGGCACACTTCAACATTCTTTGCATCAATGGTTTTTCCAACTACCCCAAGCTGTTGGTGCACTTGTTGGTCTCAATGGTGAATTTCCTAAAATACAGAGGTGTGGAGGCCCTGCAAGGCCTCATGAGGTAGCTTAGCTAAATTCAGCTGGACTTCTGTACTGGCCTAGACTTGGATTCATAGGTCGGGTGGATAGATTAGAAGAGCTGCACTCAGTAGGGAGTAGAGGCACTTTTCGTCTGTAACTAATGTTGCCCTATTGGTGGCTGAGGGTGTGCGTACCTGAGTCACACTAGTCTGCAGTGTGTCTGTGTTCAGCTGTAGCGCACAGAGCTTAGCTTGGATTTTGTCGATCGCAACTTTCTGATGCTCTTCTAAGGCTACCCATCTTTCCTCCATGGCTAGAGTGACCGCATCAAAGTCAACGTGATTGTCTCATCTCATTCTGTCCGCTGAGAGTGCTGCTTCTTGTGGGGCGTTCTGACAGGCTCACTTGTTCACTTCATATCACAAGGGGAGGCAAGTACTCCTGCATCCAGACCTTCTGTACCCTAGTCTGCCTATGAATCAACCTAATTTTCTGCCTCAACGTCCTTCTCAAGGGTCTGCTTCGGCTATGCATCTTTTTGTACGACTGTGCCCATGTCCTATCCAGTACTCTTGGTTGCACCTCTGATATCCTTGATGATGATAGGGGGGTGAATTTGGATGTTATGGTTCCTTTGACACCCTTCATACTAGTTTTGAAACCAATCTTCCAATTGGGAGGCTAGAGCGCAATGATATTGTCAATTTCTTCATCCGCCACCGTATAAGGGAGCGAGGCTTTATCCTTGTGTGCCTTGATCTAGACATTGTGCATAGTGATATGAAATGTTGCAATGCCCTTGTATCTTTCATACAATGCAGGGGATAACCATGGTCGAGAGTTAATGGCTACGACCACACTACTCTGAAAGAGGACCCAGAAAACCTGGTTGTCCTTGAGACATTGCAGATCCTTAGAATCCCATAAGTGGGCATAGTGAGCTGCTATGCACATGTATGGAGTAAGCGTAGGGAGGACGGAATCTACAAGGGCTTCCCAGGAAACCAACACTATGAGGAACAATAACCAGGAATAACAAAAGGCGCGGCCCTGCTCTTGGGACTCATGGACATTAATCAGAAACTCATCACACAAATACTGTGCCCAATTAAAACATACCCCTTTCCTGCACTATCCTGCTAACTAAATTGTGTAGGCTGGGACAGAGGTGACCTGACATTTCCTCATCATTTTACATGTCAACAACATGGCGTCCAACTGCGTACCTTGGTCATTGATGGACTTGATTATGAAACCCCGAGTGTTTTGCTCCACGCGATATTTTTGGCGCACATATTCTGCAGTATCCTCCTCATATTTCTTACCCGTGCATTCCAGAGGGTTCATTCCACTCATGGGGAGACCGGTAATTCAATGAATAAGCACAACATCAATGGGGATCTTGTCTTGGATCCATAAGCAGCCATCATGAATCAGGGCGAGCAACTGTCGTGCGAGCTATTTCATGACATTGTAGTGACCGAAGTGTGGCATCCTAAGCAGGTTCAGGAGCTCGGACCTGGCCAAACCACACACCCAGCGTTGGGGGACAAATTTGACCCCATCTACCCCATGAACAGTGTCAAGGTATAACTGAGGTGCCAGCTCAGGGAAGGCTTTGTAATTGGCCAAGTCATGATCGTCAAACTTGATTTCATGAAGCCTTTCGAAAGGTTCACCAATGATAGGGAACTCCCTCGGGGTTAGTGGCATCTACAGGTAGGTGATCAAGCCATCGAGGCTCTTTGGTGTGCATGTCGAGGACCTGCGCGGTTGAACAAAGGGAGGTAACCAGTTGATTGGCTCAGCGGGTTGGGCCTCCTCCTAAGCATGATGCAGGGATTTTACGTTTCGCGGGGAAGTATGGGGCTTTCCTATGGCCCATTTCGTGGGTTTCAGGAGCTTCCCTCAGCTCTGTGCTTTCCATTTTCCTTTCCTCGTGGTTGGGTTGGGCGTGGAGAGGACCTCTTCAACATTGAACTCGATCTCCATTACTTTCTCAGTTTCTTGTTCCACTAAGGTCATGGGCTCCGAAGGTTCAGCTGGATTTGTGGCCGTCATCCTAGCACGAAAGACTAACTCGGGATTGCTACTGTCATACGGAGTAGGTTTCTCAGACATGAAAGAGACGCTATAGGCACATAAATTATTACGACATAAATTGGCCAGAGGCAAATATGGCAAGTACAAGCTATTCGAGCAATATGGAACCTGTGTCTGAGGTAGCCCGCCGGTCTTATAGCCTTGGTGAGTGCCCAACGGTAGGGTAAAATTCATGTGGAACTTACCATCAAGTAAACGGTAAAAAATCTCTAGAAATCGCCTCATTAATTGCCAGCCGCCCGTTCCATCCAATGGTATTTTTTTCTTTTTACCCGATTTGACTGTTCTAATAGATAATTTTTGCACCCGGGGTGCGCTCAGCATATCCCTATGCCCCTAGTGCACCTCTGAGCTTTGATCATACCTCCTATGCTCCTAGCGTACCAGCTGCAATCCAAATCTTCCCCATGTAATTCTACATTGCCATAGCCCAGCTCGCAAGATCTTTTGTGCCATTGCCTTGCCTACGTAGTGACCTCCTGCTATGCCTTTGTGAGCTTTGGCTAAGATAGTGTGCCATTCATGCTTCAGAATGTATCTATGCAGCACTTCATCAACACCTAGCTCATATAAATGACCTGCGATAATGGTAAAATCTGCCGCCCAGGTAACCATCTCCTACGGGAATTGAACAATATCAGCAAATTGCGCATCAAGCAATCCTTCCGCCAAGTTAGTGGTGTCTTCTCCTGTCTTCATTTGGGACAAGTGATCCGGCCCAAAATTCAGCTTCCCAGGCTTGGCTATGACTTCAAAATCGTATTCCTGAAACAACAACAACCACCCACAAATCCCCCCCCCCAATACAGGCTTATTCACCAAGTACTTTAAAGCTGAATGATCCGTGGACACTTTGAGGTGACACTTGAACAAAGAATGTTGATACTTCCATAGTGTAACTCATGGCCCATCCGTCTCGCTCCCTGGTTGCATAGGTGTGCTCCGTACCAAAGATTTTTTTACTAACCAATGCAAGTGGTTGATCAAAGTCTCCCTCTCTAGGTTGCGTAAGGGCCATGCCCAGGGAAATTTAGGATGCATCAACGTGATCGTGGCAGACCTTCATCCAATCATTAAAGGTAATGATAGGTGCAGATACCATCTTCTCCCTGAGTAGCACAAAGCTCTTCTGGCACGCGTCATCCCAACAGAATGCAACATCCTTTTTGAGCAGCTTTTCTAGAGGTGTTGTGATATGTCCATGCCCCTGAATGAATTGTCTGTAGTAACCCGCATGTCCAATGAGTGAACGCAGTTGTGTCTCCCTCGTCGATACTATAATTTCTGCAGAGGAGATGGATTCAATAAACAAAAAAGTATCTATATCAAACAGAGCTTTTTCAAGCACCTCCGAGCCCTTTGTGAGTCCAAAGGTACCATGAAAGTCAGCTATCAAATTTTCCTGGTGGCGGGTGCATTGATGTAGCTCCACATCTAAGTACCATGCCGTAGGGATTGATCCCAACGCATGAATAAACAAGTGAACCCACTCTTCTGTAATTTGGTCGTATCACTTTTTCATCCAAGAGAAAAAGTGTGTGTGCGGGTCCCCTGGGCCAAGGGACGTCTTGACGTGTATCTCAACTAGAGGCTCGAATCACAGGATCATCATATCCCAACATTTCTCCCAGTCTTGGAATGCCTCCTTATGTGTGTCCCACCATCTTGTAGGCGTTGCGCGCATAGCTAGGGTAAGGGCCCCTAGTCATCATTCTCTGGGAACCTCGGCTTCAAATGTTCATAAAAATTATTTTACACTACCAGAACCATTAAAGTAGGGTAGCTCTCTTACCTCAGAATATATGCAACAGATTTCCCTGGTAACCCATAGGCAGCGCAGCACAGAGACATCATGCAGTCAGTTTTTCCAATTTTCTATTTCTTCGTCGGAGTCAGAAAAGCATTCTCTATCCTTTTCCCAGTAAAGCACACCCTCGGCCGTAGGATTGATCCAGAATTTGTCCCTCATAATCAACTTATAGATGTAATCCACCTCTTCTTCCTCGTGCACTAGCTCGGTATACCTTTCTCCTTCTGTGGGGTCTAGTGGTACGATCACCTGTGTCCCTTCACTTTCAAACACCATGCTTCGTTTCTTCAAATTGATAATACCACCCATATCAATGGCCCAATCCAATCCTAGGAGTGCTGGATTGGTGTCCGCATCTTCTACAATCTGAATGACTTCAAAGTCAACCCGTACCTTAACTCCAGTGATATCTACTACAATTTTTGATAACCTTCCCAATGGTATGATCTTCTGTTGATTAGCCATGTGCAGCTGGATAGTGGACCATTACAACTTAGGTTCTCCCATTCGCTACCAAGTCTGTTTCGGTAATACATTCACATCTGATCCTAGGTCTAGAATAGCCTGGTCCATTTCGTAGTCACTGATATGCGCAGTTAATTGCATCTATTGACCAATGCGTCTCTTCTGCTTATATAGTTTGTGCACATCCTTAATTTCCATGACTGGATATGATTTTCCTGCGCAGCTGTCAATTATGGCTTGAAGATTTTCCACGGCCCACTAATTACATAACAGCTTCATGCATGCCTGCAAGAATGGTTTGACCTCGTCTTCAACTCTACTATCGGTGGGGCTCCGAGGGACAAATTTTTTGTCCTAAGAAAATTCTTGCCGAGCTGCGACAAAGGTATTCTCCCTTTGTAAGTCTACTCCTTCCTATTTCGTGGCTGCTTTACGGATAAGAGGCTCTACCTTAGCTTTTTCCATAGATCCTCTAGTGGCCATGCCACTATGCGTTATCACATTAACACTTGGCCCTTCCTCTCAAGGTTCTGCCTTAACCCTTTGTATATTATGTGTAGGTGTCTGTTGTTTCTCCTGCACCTTGGCTATCAGAATCGGGCAGTCCTCGATCACATGGTACAAATATCTGCAATAACTGCAGGATTGTCATGTTGGGTTCATGCAGTCCCTCGCAAAGTGACCTACTTCCCTGCAGTGATAGCAAATCATTTGGCCTCTACCCCTACCTATGATTCCACCTCATCCCTCTCCCCTGCCCCTCGCTGAGGAGGCTCCTTTGCCCACGAGGGATCTTGGTGATGAGGGGTCCGAATGTACCCTATATAGGTTTCCTCGATATATCATTAGATCATATGTTTGGTAGTTCTGTTCATCATGTCCTATAGACCTGAAAAACCTACACCATTGTTGCTTTACTTTTGGAACATATGCGACAAGGCGAGGGCAGTGGCTGGTATCATGCAACCCCACAACGTGATATTCATTGCACATAGCGCCAACCCACTCGGTCCCGCAGCTTCCCTAGGATGCAGCGGGCTGGGTCCCCTGGCCTGCATGTAGTCTATGAGCAGTAGATAGTTATCCTTGGTGTGGCCATTCACCCTGCATCATATGCACCATCTTTCGGGGCTAGCCTCTATTCCTTGTTCCTTTCGCAGATTTTGAATCTCTATGTGCATTGCTTCTAGCTAGCCCTGTATCTATTGTACTCCTAACTGGGTATCATCTTTTGGCGCAGCCTCCAACTTTATGGAAACTTCGAAGGCCTTCTCCTACTATTCAATAGCTTGATGACCCATTTGCATGCATAGGTGGGGCAGCAACAAAGCAATGCACCATTCCATGTGCTGCCTATAATCATAATGGAATCCTCCTTCGATTATTACTTTCTTTAATCATTGATCAGCATCCCATACGGACTTAAATGGTCCTTGCTTGAAATATTTCAGGTCGTTTACTATCTGAGAGTAGGACTTAGGCTTCTTGAACTATTTTTTCAAAGCATTCTTGATTTCCTCAATAGTTTCATTCGCATGTTGATCGATATATCCCATGTACTAATCCAAGGTTCTTCCTTCAAAGGAAAGGGATAGCTACGCCCTTTTCACCGCATCGCTAGTAACATTATGTGTAGTCAATACCGACCCTGCGATAAACCAAAACTGATCCATGTCCTCATCCCCCATGCCCTTGAAGGTAGGTAGCTTCATGTGTGAGGCCATATCGTCTTCTGGGGGTGGTGGAGGTGAGTTCTTACCCCTATGAGGGTTCGAAGGTGGGGTATATGGAGAGTTATGCGTAGCAAAGTTTCTTATTGGGTTGTAGACCGATCGATACCCTTCTTGATTAGTCCTATAGTACTTACCACTACGCGTTGTACCCTCACTTTGAACGGAGCTCATTCACTCTGTATGGCTACACAAAATTCTTTTTTCGCACAACAAAATCTTAATTAGTAATGGAAAAGTTTTCAGAAACTTACCCGAAAACGCTTGAAGAACCTCCACTCTGCTTCTGAGTAGGACACAAATTGGTTGATTGCAAATTCTGTCACAAATCCTCCTAACACATTGTCCACCCAGTGATCCACCGTGCGAGTGATGGAATTATCAGTCTTTCCTAATTGTTGGATCCACTCTGGGGTCCACTGCGTGACCCATTCATTTTTCCAACACTTTTGGAAATCGATAAGCCTTGCGAGCCACTCCTCAAGCTCGATTGCAATCGTCACAAAGAAAATCTCATAGATCTCCGTGAAACTGTACCTATTCTTCCACTCCTCTGTGGTCAACTTCGTACTGCGGTTTTCTTTTACTGCGAATTCTTGAACTTTATTTTCAAACCACTCGTCGATTTCTTTCTTCTCAAGTTTCCAATACGGCCTTGGAATTACCTGATCTCTCTCAAAATGCTCCCAGTCCTGGCAACGAAACCATTTGTTGGCTTGAGGGGTCCTGACCCAAGTTCGAAGGTTAAGGATTTACAACAAACCCCTATACTACTGGCCCTTTAGATAGTGACCTTTTTGCACAGGCCAAAGTCTCACCCAAAGCAGTATGGGAGGGTGTTGGAACTAGGTTTCTACACCCTGAGAGAGAGAAATTAATTCAAGCCGGTCGATAATTATCAGATCTACATAGCAAGGGTCTATTTGTAGGGTTTCAGTATGTAACCAGAATGCAGCTTATCAGATCTACTTATCAGGTTCGCATCCACGTGCATATTACCAGCTACGATCACAGGATAATATAACCGTATTAATTGATAGATCACATATACTAGAAACACAAATAGTTTGCAGTAGTTATTACAGATCACATACACCAGAAACACAGATAGTTCACAACAATTATTACAGATCACATACACCAGAAACATAGATAGTTCATAACTATTAAACAGATATTTTCATACTTAATCATATAACCCAAGTTCGCATCAATTATAACAGAACAGATCTAAACAACATCAGTTGTCCAACAAAACTTTTTTCATATATATTACTACCAAAATCCTCTTACATTCCCAGAATACCACCTGCGCACATAGCCAATAGGGTCCGCACACAGAAGGACAGAGGATCTCCACGCATAAAGCCAGTAGGAGTCCTAACCCAAACAACCCTACCACAGATCTAACAATTCGTGCTTCGCAACAATCTCTATCTTTCTCTGCCTAAGACTAAAAAAAGGTTCCTCTATTTATACCAATTTAGCCTATTCATCCAATGGTCCACAAACCATGGTTTTCGGACTCTTGTTCTACCCTTGACCCATTTACAATTCTTTAGGGGATTTGACCCACCCAAAAACCCCCGCGTTAGACTAAACAATACAAAAAATGGATAAAATTCGCAGCTCTTTAGGAGACCCTACTCCAACAAAACCCTAGTATTTAGAAATATGAATTTTAAAGTACTTGTTGCTTATGATTTGACTTCTAGGGTTTTAGAACATGAGAGGAACCCTAGTGTGACATAACATGATTTAGGGTTTGCACCAAAGAAACACTAGGATGACTTATTAATTGCAAATAAACCTTAGAAGGATAACTTGAGATCATGTTTTGGTATCGTATTATTTTCTTGGGGTACTTGTTAAGTTATAGTGCAGGTAAAAGAAGTAAATACAGATGGGTTGATCCTTTGAGAAACATGATGGAAGAAGGGAACCGTACGGACCCTTAGAATCTATTCATGATGAAGATAAAGGGAAATAGAAGATGAAAGACCTCTACCATGGTTTAAGAATGACATGATGCATCATATTAAGAAGGCATCATAGTAAGCATGCAATTGAAGCAATATCTCATGTCATGGCTAAATTAAAAGTCCACATACTTGTAGTAGTCATCATAGTAAATAGTAGCTCTTAGAAGAATAAGTATCACTTACGAAATAAATCTCATCATACATCATTAGAAAGGAGCATCTATAGGAAAATAATGTTCAATATCGTTCATAAGAATCTTCATTAGAAGGTTAATCTCTTATAAGAAGTAAGTGTCTCACTAAGAATACCATCTTGTATGGGATTCACTATTTGGAAGAATGATGGTATGATGATGATTGAAGCACCCTTGAGAAAGGATAGGAAGTTCCTGAAGGATGGTCTAGAGGACCAAAGAAGAAAAGAGTTATGTATGCATATGTTCAATGTTTCAATTCATGCCATTATATAGTTGCAAATAGTAAGGACGCAAGCTTTACCTCAGAGCATCATAGGGGGAAAATGCTATCTTTCATTAAAAGGATGCATAAGGGAATGGTTCACATATTAACTAGATAAAATAAAAATTATATGTCCTTATATGGGATATGAGGTGGTTGACATAATGAAGTAACTATGATTTGGATTTCCTTGAAATTAATATGTGAATAAAGAGAAAGGATGATATCATAAAAAATGCAACTATGGAGAAGAAAATCAACATCCTATTGTTGGAAATATGTTGCAATATGTTGTCCTTCATGGCAACCTACTTGATGAAGTTGTTCTTGATGGAAACATACTTGATGAGTTGCCTTTTGATAAACAACCTATGTGTTAAAGATGTAAACATGATGTTTCTATAGGTCAATTCAGATGTGACAGAGAAAGGAATTCCAGTAAGAGCAAGATAAATGAAACAGGAAATATTTCTCAATGTATATGCAGGTTTGATGAAGGCAACCCACGTATGGAGGCAATGTATACACTACTTTTATGACGACAACCTGCGTATACATCCAAAATTAGTATATACACATTTTTATGAAGAAAAGTCATGTATACACGCAGATAAGAATGATCCAAGTCGCGTATGCCTTTCTCGCTCTAAAATTATGATACCAAGGGGAATTACCATGGTATTAGCCCAAAGTATTGAGTGTTGTATTGTCAATTTGATTCTGTCCAAGAATACCATCGAAAGTTGTGTGGTTTTGACCCATGGTATTAGTAAAGGCTAAATCTATATAAGGAAAGGAAGATCATAGTGCAAGGGGTGCATATGTAAGGGTTGTTACTGAATAATTTTCTCTGAGGTATATCTGCATGGGATGAACTCTATTTTATTGATAGATCTGAATCTATGATGCACCCATGAATACAATGATGGATCAAGATCTCTAGACCTGAAATGACTATGTATGATCCATGAAAGAGATGATTAGATCTGTGACCTAGCGCAAGTTTGCTGAAGTGAAGTGAAGAAATCTGGGTAAGTTCTATAGATTTGGTACATTCTGCAAAGTTAATATTTACATATATATACGCTAGTTCGTCTCAGTAAAAGCTCGTATATACGCGGGTTTTCTTCAAAAAAGGTGCATATGGCAGTTATGGATTTTTGAATCTTATTGCAGAGGTTTTTCTGTTATTCCTGCTATTTTTCTATTGTCTGTCAATGAAGTCTTCATGTAGATCTGGGTTGCTTAATGCTTATATATGCTGCTAAGATGATTATAAACAAATATGATCAATGAGTGAGAAAATATGTGTTATGATGACTAACTGATCAAGGGTCCTACAATTCTAAAAAGATATATGACTGAATGACTTAGATCTGAATCTGAGACAGATCATATTATGAAAAAAAATATTCACAGATCTATACATAGGTTGCTGTGAAGGAAAGCACGTATACATGCGGGTTCAGTGAAGCAAAGTAGCATATGCATTTTAAGATGATGAATTTTCAGGGTTAAGTTTGAGTTTTCATACCGATTCTAAAGTCTCGGTTATTACTGAGTTCTAGTTACAGTGATCTCATTGTTCTGATTGAAGTATTGGGTGAAGTTTATTATTGTTGATATTTATGAAGAGTTGTGTTGAAGTTGTGTGATCCAGTGTGAAAATTGATGAAATGTTGTGTGCAGTGGTTCTTAGGGTTGAAGCCTTCAATATGAAAGTAGAAGCTTCCTGCCAGCAAAAGCTGGTGTTCTGATCAGGGGGTTGAAGCTCCCTTCCAGTAGTGGTTGGTAAACGAGATTAGGGGGTTGTAGCTCCCTTCCAGTAGCAACTGGAAAACGAGAGAAGGTTGCAGCCTTTTTCAAGTAGATGCCTGCGTACTGATATGAGTCTACATCAGTACAATATTATAAACAATTTTCCATACAATAAATATTGAAGACAGAGACAACAGCAACAGTGGTTTTCTCCTGAATTGGGTTTCCACCTTAAATATTGGTGTTCATGTGTGCTGCACTTGTGTGATGATTTATACTGCTTTTACTGCACATATTTACTAATTATCTAAACAAATACTTGACTAATAAACTGAGTTAAAGATTGTTCCTGAAAATATTTTCTAATCTGTAAAATTATATCAGTATACGCTAGTTTATTTTAGTATATGCATGTGTATACGCGAGTTGGGTTCATCAAAGATGCGTATGGAATTTTGTAAAGAAAAAATACAATATTTTCAGTAAAGCTCTAAATACTGATTCACCCCCCCTTTCAGTGTTTTTCCCAACAATTGGTATCAGAGCGAGGTCCTTCTGAAGAAGCTTAATCACTAGAAGGAAGATCAGCTAAGATGAGCAATCAAGATGGGACAACATCTATCAAGCCTCCTCTCTTCAACGAAAATAATTTAATCTTATGGAAGACAAGGACAAGATCCAATCTTTAGTCCATTGGAGCAGATGTATGGGATATAGTTGAAGGAGCTTATCAATATCTAGAATCAGTTCCAATAGATGTAGCAACAAGAAAGAACTATGAAACCAATGAAAAGGCAGTCACTGCATTATTGGGAAGTCTGATTGAATTAGAATTTTTCAAAGTCATGCAGTTGAATACAACAAAGGAGATATGGGACAAAATCATTCTAAGTTATGAAGGTGATACCAAGGTAAAAAGTGAAAAACTCCAAACTCTCAGAATTCAATATGAAAATCTCAGGATTCATAATGAGGAAAGCATTGCCAGTTTCGTTTTATGTCTGGATGATATTTTAAATCATATGAGAAGTCTAGGTGAAACCATAACTGACACTACTCTGGTAGAAAAGGTTTTAAGATCTCTAACTCCCAAATTTGAGTGTAACGTGTCTGCTATTGAAGAGAAGTGGGATTTGCAAACTCTTACTATTGTTCAGCTTCATGGTATTCTGACTGCTTGTGAAATGAGAAAGGGAGGTCCATTTGAAATCAAAGAAGCTGTCTTTAGAGGTGCTGGAAAAGGCAAAGAAGTAGAAGAACAAGAAGGATCAGGGTATGTTTCAGAAGAAGATGAGATAAATTTTGTAAAGAGGCTACAACTTGGCACTGGAAGGTTCAAAGGTAAGCTTCCTTTTAAATGTTTTGCTTGTGGAAGAGTTGGTCATTATGCTGCTAAGTGTCCTCATAAAGAAAAACATGAAAAAGGAAAGGAAGTGGCAAAGGGAAATAAGAATCGTTTTATCAATAGAAAAAGCTATTATACTCATGAAGATAGTGATGGGCTATCAAATAGTGAAGAAGGAGAATCTGATCAAGATGTTAGACTACTCATCACTTTTGAAAAAAATTCTAGTGAGGCTAAATATACCTTTATGGATGCTCTAGAAGAAAATAATTTTTTTGACGAAATAAATTAGCTCAAAATATGTTTGTAAGAAAGAAAAATTGCCATAGATTATCTAAAGAATCAACTTATAGAAAAGGAGAAGCATAATGAGAAATTAGAATCTGAAATAGTAAGTCTAAGGAAGGAAATTGAGAAAGAGAAAACTCTTAATCTTAGATTTTCTAAAGGAACTGAAACCTTAGATAAAACTATCAAGGTTCAACGCTCTCCTCTTGTAAAGACAGGTCTTGGATATATCAGGGAATCCTCTAAGTCTTCAGCACCAAGCTATCTAAATGCCACCAAAGCCAGTCTGCAACATTTTGACACTCAACAAAAGAACAAAGAGACTACACAGGTAAAGCATGATCACTTCAATACAAGGAAAAACAATAAAAGAAATTTCAATCAGCAGGTAATCCCAAATATAAGGTTTCATGGTAGCAAAAATTTCTTTAATGGACAATGTTTCTCATGTCATAACTTTGGTGATAAAGCTACTCAATGTGTTGCATACAAAACTATTATGACCAAATAAGGAAGAAGGAAAAGAAATGAGACTGGAATAAAGAATAATAATTATAAAAACTTTTCTCATCTTCAAAATGAAATTGAATGTTCTTATTGCAATAACTTTGGACATGAAGAATATGAATGCAGGAGAAAACTTCAGCCAAAAGAGCATATACCTTCAAGTTCCAAGGTATGGAAAAAGAAGGACTTACAAGTTGAAAGCTGAGGCATAGCTTTATTTGCTGAAGGGGAAGAAAATCAATGGTACATTGATAGTGGATGTTCAAAACACATGACAAGTGATAAAAATAAACTCCTTTCATACAATTCTCTAGAAATGGAGAAGAATGTTACCTTTGGAAATGATACTCCTGCTGTCATTAAAGGAAAAGGTTCTGTTTTTCTAAAATAAAAGGTAAAAGCTAACAATGTTATGTATGTAGATGGATTAAAACATAACCTGTTGAGTGTGAGTCAAATGTGTGATCAAGGAAATGAAGATGTCTTTAGTTCCAAATAATACGTGGTACGTGAACTTAACACAGGAAAAATGGTAATCAAAGGAACTAGAACACCAAGCAATCTATATGTATTGAAAGGTTGCAAAGAACAATTTTACTTGGGAAAATCTTCAGAAAATTAGTTATGCCACAGAATATTGGGACATTTGAGTTTTTCTAAAATCAGAAAATGTAATAGACTCAAATCAGTTTGTGATCTTCCCCACATCACTCTGCTTGAAAGTACCATATGCAAATCTTGCCAATTCGGTAAGCAAACCAGAGTGCAATTCAATGCCAAGGAAGGATCAACAAGTAATCCTCTTGAACTCATACACACTAATTTATGTGGACCGATGAGGAAAAAGTCATCTCGTGGAGAAAAATACTATATTCTATTTATTGATGACTTCTCTAGAATGTGTTGGGTTGGTTTACTAAAACACAAAGATGAAGCATTTGAAAATTTTCAGATCTTTAAAGTCGTGGTTGAAAATGAATTAGATCTGAAAATAAAATGTCTTGGATCTGATCAAGGAGGCGAATATATATCAGATGAATACTTTAATTTATGTCAACAACATGGCATAAAAAGACAGTTTTCTGTTGCTGGAACCCCACAACAAAATGGCGTCGTAGAAAGAATGAATAGAACAGTTCAAAAAATGGCTCGTGCTATGCTTGATGAATCTAGAACTCCTGATACCTTTTGGGGAGAAGCAGCATATACCGCAGTAAATATTCTTAACAAGGCTCATCTTCGTGTGAATAGTGATAAAACTAATGAACTCTAGTATGGTAATCTTCCCACTGTAAATCATTTTAGAGTTTTTGGAAGCAAATGATGAAAAAATTGGTAAGTTTGAACCTAGAGCAGATGAAGGAATATTTATTGGTTACTCTTCTAGAAGTAAAGCATATAAATGTTACAACAAAAGGCTTCAGAAGACTGTTGAATGCATTGATGTTGTAATTGATGAGTCTCTCTCAGCTCCAAAAAGGGAAATACCAACAACAAATGAAGATGATGGTGATGTATATATTCCTGAATAAAATAGCAACAATATATAAGGTGAACCCAATGAAGCAACAGAAGAAGATCTATCTGAAAAGGCTCCATCCAGGTATGTTCGAAAGAATCATCCAGAATCTCAAATTTTTTGAGAAAAGGGATCAAGTGTCCAAACAAGAAGAACTCTTGTAGGATCTCCTAGCTATATGGAATTTCTATCCACTATTGAACCACAGAATTTCAATCAAGCTAGCAAAGATGAATGTTGGATTCAAGCCATGAATGAAGAACTTGATCGTATACATCGAAAAGAACTATACTTGGGAATTGGTTCCAAGACCTCATGACAAAAATGTTATTGAACAAATGGATATTCAAAAACAAGTAAATGAAAAATGACATGAACAAAAGCAGACTTGTTGTAAAGGTGTGCTCAATGTTGTATAGACTTTGAAGAAAACTTTGCTCCTGTAGCCAGACTTGAAGCCATAAGAATGTTTCTTGCTTTTTCAAGCTTCCAACAAATCAAAGTTTATCAAATGGATGTTAAATCTGCTTTTCTCAATGGTGATCTAGAAGAAGAAGTTTATATAGAACAACCAAAAGGATTCATTTTGGGAAATGATGAAAAACTTGTTTGTAAACTTAAAAAGGCTTTATATGGTCTCAAACAAGCTCCAAGGGCATGGTACTATCGTCTTGACAAATATCTTCATCAACAAGGTTTTTCAAAGGGATATGCTGATAGCAACTTATACACAAAATTTGTGAATGATAAACTATTGATTGTAGTTGTATATGTTGATGACATCATCTTTGGGAGTAATGAAGAGTCCATGAGTCAGAAATTTTCTTCTGTTACGTAGCAAGAATTGGAAATGTCTTTACTTGGGGAACTAACATTTTTCCTTGGCTTACAAGTACAACAAGCAATACATGGCATATTTTTATCACAAGCAAAATATCTCAAGCAAATTCTGAAGAAGTATGGGATGGAAGACTGCAAACCTGTAAGTACACCAATGTTAACTGGGTGTAAAATTAGTTCTCATGATGATTCTCCCATGGTAAATCAACCAGAATATAGATCCATGATTGGAAGTCTACTTTATCTAACCGGGACAAGACTGGACATTATGCATGCAGTTGGGATTGTTGGAAGATTCCAAGCTAATCCAAAAGAGTCTCACCTTCAGGCTGTAAAAAGAATATTCAAATATTTACAAGGGACTGAAGACTTTGGTCTAAGGTATCCAAAGAATGTTGATCTCACTCTTCATGCTTACACAGATGCAGATTGGGCTGGAAATATTGATGATAAAAAAAGCACTAGTGGTGGTGCATTCTATATGTGGCCCCAATTAGTATCATGGTTCAACAAGAAACAAAGTTCTATTTCCTTATCTATAGCAGAAGCAGAATATGTAGTTGCCACATCATGTTGCCCCAACTACTTTGGATGATACAAACATTACAAGACATTCAAATCAAATGTTCACCTCCCATCTCCATCTTATGTTATAATACAATTTCCATTAGTATCTCAAAGGATCCAGTTATGCATTCCAATACCAAGAACATTCCTATCAAGTATCACTTCCTACATGGACAAGTGCTTGAACAAAAGGTTAAATTGGAGTATGTTCCCTCCAAAGAAAAAGTTGCTGAAATATTTACTAAACCTCTAGCCCAGGGAAGCATTCGAATATCTCAGAAAAAATTTGGGAGTCGTCTCTGCCTCTCTAATCAGATCTGCCTAATTTCAGAAGATTAAATTCAGTATGTGGGTTTCATAAAGGTAAATCGTGTATATACACGCATTTCTGTGCATAAAACTGCATATGAGTTTTGTTGATAGATTTTCTCTAGGTCAGCATTCAGAACAGATATGGTACTGTTGGGTAATCTCTGTTTTGATCCAGTCTTTATCTTCTTGTATCATTCTTTGATATTTATCTCTTTGATGAAGATGCTTTGATGATTAGGTTGTTGAAAGTGTTCACGATGCACAAGCTAAGGGGGAGCACTTGTCTTGTAGGATGCATTGTTGGCATTCTGATTGGTTGTTGTGTTATGATCTCATGTTTGAGATTCTTTGGTTTTGGTCATAAATAGTCATATCTGTAATTTGATGAAAAGGTCATGTTGAGACCTATGATGTAAATTTTCTATATTCAGTCATGTAAGGACTTGTTCAAATTTGGAAACCCACTTGGTTGGGTATTCGATTCAAATATGTAATTCCACTTGGTTGGATCATTGATGTAAGTATGAGTCCTTGCTGATAAGAAAGGTCATACTTGGTTGAGTCATGTACTTCATTGAGAAATCCGTCTAAAGATCCAACATGAACTCAAGGGGAGAATGGTAAATTGAGTGCACATCACATCTTCAGAGCTCATCTTTCTACAAGGGAAGAGAAACCTTGTTTTGGTTTTGATCCACCCTTTGCCCTTGATGTCAAAGGGGGAGAGTATTTTGGTGTTTGAATAATGGTTATGATTAATGTATTTATCTATTGTGATGATCAAACACCATCATGGTTTCCATCAAGTCCAAAGGGGGAGATTGTTGAAAATATGTTGCAATATGTTGTCCTTGATGGAAACCTACTTGATGAATTTGTTCTTGATGGTAACCTACTTGATGAGTTGCATTTTTTTAAGCAGCCTATGTGTTAAAGATGTAAAAATGATGTTTCTACAGGTCAGTTCAGGTGTGACAGAGAAAGTAATTCCAGTAAGAGCAAGAGAAATGAAATAGGAAATATTTCTCAATGTATACGTAGGTTTGATGATGGAAACCCATGTAGGGAAGCAATGTATATGCTAATTTTATGAAGGAAACTCGCGTATACATCTAGAATTAGTATATACATAGTTTTTATGAATAAAATTCGCGTATACAAGAGGATAAGAATGATCCAAGTCGTGTATGCCTTTTGCGCTCTAAAATTATGATACCAAGGGACATTACCATGGTATTAGCCCACAGTGTTATAGGTCAATTTGGGCACCATTCCCAATGACCTGGTTAACTGGACATCATCTCCAAGACCAATGATCAAGGGTCTATCATTGCCTATCATTTCAGTTTCTATATGCCCTAAGACAAGAAAAAGACAAATCAAGCAAGACTTTCATCAAGCAACGATTTCCAAGGTTTGAAGATTATTATATAGCATATGAGAGCTCACCAACGGAGGCTCTAAAGGGCCTAAGTGCATTGCATATGCAGGTAGCCCCATGCAACGCTGCTTTGCAAAGCACTTCCTGACACTCACAGGTGCATTGGTCACATTGGGAGCGAAATTCTCATTGTTCTGAAATCTCCACTTGGCCAGTGCCTTCTAGAAGAGTTCACATGTGTCAAGCTTCAAATCAAAGTGTCTATTTGACATCTACATGATTGGGAACATGTATTTCCTATTATTGGAATGTCATTGATTGCAAAACAACCTTCAGTTCATCTATAGATTGAGCACAGATCTGAGTGTTTGAGAGGGAAGAATTTGAGTAGAGAAATGTTGGAGAATTTTCAATTGAGAGTTAGATTTGTGTAGCTACTACTAGAGAGATTTATACTCTGATGAGGCTTTGGGACGTTGTTTGAAGGGTCACTTCAAATCAGTCACTTGGTTGTAACCTCTCCTTCTATCATCAATAAAGAATACACCTTATTTTTCCCTATATGCATCTGTATTGGTTTTGATTTTCCATATTGCAAGATCTTAGTTGATGTATATGGTTTATACTTTACTGATTTAGAAAAATCACTTGAATATACATCTATATTATTGCATCTTCTATTGTTTCAGTGTTATTTCTTGCAAGAATCATTTCACACAAACCACTTGAATTTGAAGCTACAACAGAAGCGACAGAAGGAGCCATTTAGAAGCGCTTGGATCACAAGTAACCTTCTAACCCTCTATGTCTGTCTGTTCTTAGTTAGGAGAAATAGTCGTATAGTATTTCATCTATTGTTCTAGACTAGCACCTATCTAGGGAAGCATGATTTATCCGTAATTCACAATTCTGGCCCAACAAATTGGCGACTCCACTGGGGAGAATTTCTCTTAGTTCTAGGTGTTTAAGCCTCTAATTTTCTCTATTTATCCACCCAGTAGTTGTTACTCATAAATATTAAACTTTTTCAAAGCCAAATTTGCAAAGAAAGTGAGTTAAACAGTAGTGTTTTTCTTTATATACTGCGCCCAACACACCCTTAGACAGGACATAGTGCCTTGCATAGCACTATCTCCCTTTCTAGCCTGCGTTGCAGAGCACTGTCTCCCCTTGGAGACTATGTTGACTCCTGAAAACACCCAGATTCCTTTGAATTTGCCTTTGCAATTTTCTTCAGTTTGTTTTCTGCTGTGTTTTGAAAATTTTGATCCTCATATTGACCAGTAGCTCTATATACTTCTTCCTCCTTTGACTAAAAATTTGTTCAATGTTTGTTTAAAAAAGTTTTTCTTTATCATTGACAAGTTGATTTCAAAGTACTTTTTATGGTCGCATTAAGAATCATTTGCTTTCGAAATAGGAAATTGTCGTAAAATCTTCATTTCCTTGATAGGAAAAATTGTTGTTGAAATCCTCATTTTTCCTTCAAAACAGAAATTGTTGTTTGTATTCTTCATTTATCGAAAGTAAAAGGCATTTGAATTGTTGATTTAGTGCACTTAGTTTCTTTTCTACATTCATAACATTAAAGAATCTAAAAAGAAAAACTTGCATTTGCGTGTAGAATTTTGTGCGTTTTGAAAAAGGAACATTAGGAAATATGCATTTAGTTTGTGCTCATTGATTTATTTTCCTCATTGATTTGTTTGCTCACAAATTATTTTCTCTCTTCCCTTAGTAGCTAGGTTTTTCATTGAAGAAATTGAAAGTGAAAGATTGTTTATCATTCTTAGCTTGCATTTTAGGAATTTCATGCACATCATTGAGGTGAACCTTTGAAAGACAAATTGTTAAGAAATATCAACATAAAATTAATCTCAATTTACCTAACAAAGCATTGGAACCATAATGACAACATTTAGAAGGTCTAGGCTAGAGACGTGTTTCGACGTCGTAAGACATAGTAGCTGTAATTAACTTGTCTATGATACATTCAGAGTGTGATAACTCACTCCACATACGTAAATATATCGTAGCTAATCCACGTACTCTCGAGTATATCGAGTGGTGTTACAGTACGATAAGTATAAAGGGGTGCTCTCATTATGTGGTTTTGCATCAGACAGCGCTAATATGGACTTGGGCCTCCACTTACCTTCAGGTATATTTGGGAGGACAAATTTTAGGTGCTACCCATCCATAGTGAACCGAGTCGGCTACCTTGAAATTGTGATACACCAAACACAGCATTTGGGGAGATCGCTTTCCATACTTCTTGGTTCGCCAGGAGGTATCTGCAGTTCACAGTTTATTGGTAAACCCTTTTGCCTAGCTTTACCCTTTTATTTTGGTTATTTGTTTTTTGGTTAAAATAAATCAGTAATCGTGGAGGAACAAAATAATATCCCCAGTCGTTTGCGTTGATTAGCTTTAAAACCACCTTTACCACCAGAAGTTACTTCTGGTAGGTGAAGGCGATCACGATCTTTCGAATCAATTACAATCCGTACCTCTGGTGAAACATCATCTTTTAATAAACCAGAGTTAGCTCAAATTGTTTCTACACATCTCGGTTCGTCTACTATTGTCGAAACAGACTCTTCATAGCTACCTATGGTCACGATCCATGCAATCAGTGAGACCATACCTCCCGGACCCGACGTTGTTCAATCAAAAATTGATCCAGATCCTATCTCTTCTTTTCCTAAACATTTGAATCTAGAAGTCGAACAACCAGAAGTTGTTCCTACCTTGGTCATCCCACAAATTTATGTAACTATTGAAACTCCTATATAACATAGTCAACCACCTGAAATATATTTTGGGCCTAATGGTGAAATTCTTCCACCTTGTTTAATTGTGATTGAAGAAATCCCACAAGAAGATACACCTTTAACTCCAACCCATTTTGGGGGGAACCTTTACCTGTACGAGTCTTTTCCTCAATCGTTTCCATATGCTTTTGTTGATCCTATTCCCATTCAATCTCCCATTGATTTTTAAGGGTATACATTTGTTCAATAAACCATGTTTGAACCAACATCTTCGGTTGGAACATCTGTTCCAATTACGTCAGCTCCTACCCTCGCTACTCCGTCGATGTTCATAATTTCACCAGAGTCATATTTGCATGGTGGCCCTACGATCCTAACAGGTTACAAATCATTATCTAGCACTTTCTCTGGTGCATCTTCAAGTCCATGGTATTTACCAATGTCATCTTCTAGTATTTTAACTGGTAGTCCTATCTTTAGTACTGAATGGCTTGATTCATTATATACATTATCAAGGCAATATCAAGTCAGTCCTCCTGGGTCAATTCCTTTAAGTACCATATCAACTGGAGTCCCGGCATTTGGAGAAAATTATTTTCCATATTATTATTCTCCTCATGTTGAGGGGCAACCTTTGGTCACCCAATATGACAGTACTCAGTCAATATTTGGTCAAAATAATGCTGAATTGAATGTTTTTCAATGGCAGCCCACTCTGCCCATCCAACCACAAACGGTTGTACATTCATATCAACCGGTTCAACCTGTTACATCCACTTCATTACCACTTGTTAATATGTCTTTACCCCTGTTACAGAATCAAAATATTGTACATCAACACTATCAAGTGGGTCCTTCAACTCAATATCATAAAATGGTGGGTCCACAAACTCCAAATCCTTTGGTTAATTTACAACAACCTGTATCAGGAATCATTTATTCACAAGCTGGTCTACCATTTTATGGGACGTGACAACCACAACTTGGTTATACATATCAGCCGAATCCAAGTTATCCTAATTTGGGTTATAACATTGGTGGACAGACCCCTTGGGAACCTCAGGCACAAATGCCTCAAACCTCATTTCAACAAGTATCATATCCAGGTTTTGGTCAACAGAATCCTCAAGTGTTTTCTATGAAAAACAACCCCTATCTGGGTTACCAGCAGCAGATCCCTTATGCTGGTGCTCAATAGCCTGTTGCTCAAGAAATTCCATCTTACCTTGGCTATTCTCAACCTGACCTTAATAGACAGTTGCCTTTTGTCACAACTTTAGAATTTCCATATTTAAATCGGTTAACCAATGATCCTATCAATTATGCTCCTTGGTGGCCGATGATACCTCATAAATTACCCTCTGATATTCCTAAATTCAATGGAAACCTTGGAGAAGATCTGTTGACTCATGTTATGACTTATCATTTATGGTGTTCATCAAATTCCCTGAATGATGATTCTATTCGACTGCATCTTTTCCAATGTACGCTCACAAGACCAGCTACTAAATGGAATATTGAGTTACCTAGAGCTTCTTTTGAAAATTTCATTGCCCTAGCTACTGTTTTTTTGACCCATTTCCAGTTACCAATCAGAAAAGAAACTGGAATGGAACTCTTGAAAAACTTCAAAGAGAGTAATGCTACTCACATTTTTTATCATATTCATGAGTGACGTCATCATCGATGAATGGTTAAGACATTTGTTATGGATCAACTTCTTGCTAAATGGTTCATTAAGTCCCTGTTACCATCTATAAATGAGGATCTAGCTAAGGGTGGCGTCATCACAGAAGAGCAAGTTATCACTCGTGCCCAATATTTAGACTTGATTTACACTCAATCCAACACGCTCTATGAAAAAATTCTGAATGCGCCATGATCTAATTTCAATGTTCCTCCTTAATTAAAGGACTCTCATGCCGGAGACGGCCTGATATGCATTGCAAACACACACAACGCTACTGCATCTGATCCTTCTCCTACTTCTGAAATTAATGCCATGTCATTTGACAAAGGCAAGAGTGACAAGCAACCAGGAAGTAAGAAAAATGGGAAATCAAAGAAAAAGAAAACTTCTAACCTGCAGGAAAGATCATCTGATCAACCGTCTGGACCTCAGAAATATCGTTATCCATGCATAATCTGTAATGAGGAACACTTTGTTAGGGATTGTCCTCACCGTGATGAATTCTCAAAAATCATCAAGACTTCCCATGCATTAGTCGTGTTGACAGACCCATTTCCAAATCTGGATACTGATTTGGTTGCTACAGATCCAGCTCCTAGTTCCCAAGTGTTAATGTTATCCACCACAAAACCTTCACAAGATATTTTGGTGTCAACACAAAATAAATATTATGGTATTCAGGCCATTGATCAACCTACTACCTCGACAATGAATCTGTCTACTGAATCAGTACCACCTACTGTTATTCTTGAATTGACAATTAAGCCACCAAAAGGAGTAATTCATAAATAGACATATAATCCTCAAGCGAGAGCTACACAAAATTATAATATATTTGAAGATTTGGCTCAATCCTCTTCAGCTATGTTTGCTCTTGAGGTATTACAAAATTTTCCCTCCCGAAAACAGGCTTTATTGTCAGCCATTGGTGGAATTGATCCGATTGATTCTAATCTTGTCGTCTTTAATCATATGGGCTATGTGCCGCAACTACCAGCAGAATTAGCATTATCAATACAAGTAAATGTTCTCAATCACCTTGTTCATCGCGCTATTATTAATGAGGGAGAATCTACATGTATTATGTCTCTAAACTATTGGAAGTCACTTGGCTCGCCGCGATTATCACAATCATCAATGATGTTGAAGCCTTTTGATGGAAGAACATATAAACCTTGTGGTATTATCAGTAACCTGCATGTTGAACTAGGGGGGGAAACTGTGAATATTGATGTCAAGGTTGTTGACGGACCCCTTGACTATAATATTTTACTTGGAAGACCATGGGTATATGCGATGACTGCAATTTTTTCTACATACTTTAGAATGATTTCCTTTCCATATAAAGGTACAATCACAGTCATTAATCAATTATCCTTCTTTGCCTCTACTTCGCAGGTAATTGGAAACATTCTATTTTTTCACTTACCCCAACTATAAATTCAAAACATTGGTGTAGGACTCTTAAAGGATTCCACTCTCATGGGAACCTTTTCATTACCGCCGCCTGCGACATCAACAGAAATTGCAAGTATAGAGACCTGCTACATGATCTCTTCCACTCTATCTGGCTTAAGGGAGAGTACGGGTGATTCTGATATTTCTACATTGGATGAATTTTTACCGCCCAGCCCCATTGAGTTGGCATAATAATCAATCTATTTGGCTTGGGTGGTAAATCTGAAATCAGCGTCACTGAGTGTTTGGGTTGATCGTTCCTTAGATTTTGGTACTCCATCTGATCCATTTTCCTCAATTTTTTTGATAGATGAAAATATTTTGGAAGCTATGATGTCAGAATGAGAACCATGGGAAGATTATCATCATCGTTCCCATCTTCCTGATTATGAAGAAAACAATTTTAGTGAACTATATCACCCATCAATCAAAAATTTCTTTTAGAATTCTTTACCAATTAATGCAATCGATTATGAGCGAAATTTATCAAATATTAAAGAAACCATTTCTATCGATATTTCGACCAAACCTAGCATTGTATAAAATATTCATGTTAGTGTATCTTGTTCTCCATCAGAACTTGAATCATATCGCTCTCTATTTCATGAATTTCATGATGTATTTGCTTGGTCTTATGAGGAAATTCTAGACATAGATACTAGTATAGTTGAAGACACTATTAATATGTATCCTGATGTCAAACCGGTGCGCCAATGGCTTCATCCTGTTCATCCAAAGAAAGCTGCTGCCATCAAATCAGAAGTTGAAAAACTTTTGCATGCTGGTTTCATTTACCCTGTTGCGCTAACTTAGTGGGTTTCCAATATTGTTCCTGTTATGGAAAAACAAGGAACCATTAGAGTGTGCGTCAATTATCGATATGTCAATATGGCTTGTCCAAAAGACAGCTATCCCACTCCCTTTATCGACCAGATTATTGACGATTGTGCTGGATGCAAAATATTTTCATTCATGGATGGATTTTCCGGCTACAATCAAATCAATATCTGCCCAGATGATCAACATAAGACAACATTCATTTGTCCCTAGGGCACATTCTCTTCTAGAAAACTTCCATTTGATTTAAAGAACGTTGGGGCAACTTTTCAGAGAGCAATGGATTATGCTTTCAATGACATCAAGCACATTTTTCAACCATATCTAGATGATTTACCAGCGCATTCACGAAATCGGACTGATCACTCAATGCATTTGAGAGCCATTTTCTTACGCTTCCAACACTACAAGATACGCCTCAATCCACATAAATGTGTTTTTTGTGTTGGTTCTGGTCGATTAATCAGATTCGTAGTCTCAAAATAAGGAATTCAAATAGATCGATTGAAGGTTTAGGCCATTCTTGATTTGCCTGCGCCATCAAATTTACTTCAGATACAGAAACTTTAAGGAAAGACTAACTTCCTGAGAAGGTTCATTCCAAACTACGCCGAAATGGCTAGAGGATTTACTCGATTATTGAAAAAGGGGGTTCCCTTCCATTGGGACCAAGTTGCACAAGCTTCTTTTGATGTTGTCAAGGATCATCTTGTCTGAGCGTCATTAATGTATCCTCCCAATTATCAAAATGATTATTTCCTATATATCGTCGTGGTTGAAACGACCATTGCTATGGTTTTGGTCCAAGTGGAATATGGAATTGAACATCCAATCTACTGTTTGAGTCATAATCTCAATGATATGGAAGTTAAGTACTCGTACGTAGAAAATATTTCCTTGGCAGCTATTCAAGCTGTCCAAAGATTTCACCATTATATCCTGCTCTGAAAAACAACTATCATTTCAGATTGCAACCCCATGACTTACATCTTATCACGTCAATTGCTGGGGGGGAAATATTAAAAATGGATTGTCATTTTGCAGGAATTTGATTTGGAATTCTTCAAATCCAAGTCAAAGAAGCCTTTAGTTTTGGCTGAGCTTCTCTATGACCTTCCCTCTGATAGTACTGCAACTACGTTGGAACCATCTATTCCAAACAAGTCTCTATTTCTAATCAGATCATATGATCCTTTGTATGGGGATTTCATTATTTATCTCCAAACCCAAACTTTTCGACCTAATAGCTCTCGCTCTAAACAGCGACGTATTCGATACCAAGCCAAAGATTATCTGATCATCGGCGATACACTTTATTGTTGTGGTGTTGATACCATTTTAAGGAGGTGCCTCACTCATGAGGAGGCCGAAAAAGTGTTAAATTATTGTCATGTTGGGGCTTGTGGTGGACATTTATCTAGATATGCTACCACGTAGAAGATACTCTACGTCGGTTACTTTTGGCCTACTATTTTTCAAGATTGCATCCTCGCAATCAGAAGTTTTCATGCATGCCAGATTTTTTATTGTAAGATCTGCAAATCGCCAGAGCCAATGCATCTTGTTCTCTTTGCAGGACCATTTACGAAATGGGGTATTGACTTCATGACCTGTAACCCTCATTTGTCCAGGGGGCATGGTTATATTATTTTCGCAGTCGACTATTTTACCAAATGGTCTAAAGCGACGCCTACATTTAACAACACAGGATAGAAAACTGCATAGTTTTTCTTTAATCATGTTATTGCAAGGTTTAGGGTCCCACAGGCTATAGTTACGGATCATGGGAAGAATTTTCGCAACCATATGATGTCTGGATTGACTATCAAGTTAGGATTGTCACATGATAATTCTACTTCTTATTTTCCATAATCAAATGGACAAGTTGAGGCTATTAACAAAATTCTTAAACGAATGCTTCAACGAATGATAGGAGTTCGTAAAAGAAATTGGCATTTGATCCTGTACTCCACCTTGTGGGCGTATTGAACCTTAGTGAGAAACGCAACCGGATTTACACCTTTTCAATTAGTGTATGGTCTAGAATCTATCTTACCAATCCAATGTGAAATATCATTGTTAAAACTCGCCATAGACTTGTTAACTAACACCTCCGAAGAAGGAGCGAGTCTCCTTAACCTCATCCATCTTGATGAAACGCGTCGTGAAGGCCAATTGGCCAACGAAGCACATAATAGACATATAAAGGTGCAATACGAAAAAAATGTCTAGCCTCACATCTACTCAGAGGGCGCCTTGGTCCTTCTTTATGATCAAGAAGCTGATGTAATAGGTACAAGGAAATTCGAGCCATTATGGCATGGCCCCTATATTATCAAAAGAGTGCTTGCTAAGGGTGCCTATGAGTTAGTTTATTACGATGGGATTCCATTGGCACAGCCTAGAAATGGGTTGTATCTTAAATGTTACTATGCTTAATCATGAGCGTAGTAATTTTTTGTATTATATTATATATATTCTGTTGATTTGCATTCACTATCTTAATTTGTTTTTAGAGCTTTCTTGACGTTAGTAATCCGCTTCACATTTCATAACAGATGTATGAATCTTCGGAACCATTTGTTGGATATGCTGATGGTGCTAGTCGTAGTACGCATAATCTATCCTCTGTAGCGTGGGCCATTTTCGCTCCAAACGACGAGTTAGTGAGTTTTCAAGGGATTCGTATTGGTAGATCAATGAACAATATCTCTGAGTATAACGCGTTGATCGAACTTCTCTCTGATGCCATTTCATTTGGTATTAACTACATAATCGTAAGGTTAGACTCACAACTTGTGGTATCACAACTTACTAGTGTTTATACTGTTAGAAATCCAACACTTCTTAGATTTTTCCTAAGAGTTCAACTTTTGGAAAGACATTTTGATTTTTTTCAATATCAACACATTTCCAGAAATTTGAACACATTGAATGATTCATTAGCTAATCAAGTTTTAGATAAAAATTTGCAACATAGGTAAAGAAAACATTCACATCATTGAATAGGATTGCACAATAAACATTGGAAAAACTCTGAAATCATATAGATAGATAGTTATAGGTTTTTACAAAATTTGTGCCCAAGAAACATTGGTCATTTGACCTCAAAACGTATGCAAAATGTCACTAGTAAACTAGTGGTTCTCATGATAACATGTTATAGATCTAGCAATCCTACAAAGTAACTACATCCAATGGTTAGGAGCCCCAATAGTGTGTCATTGCAGTCACATGGGTAACTCTTCGATCCAGCAATCTGGAATTCCGAAGGTCAATCCCTATATGTGCTGCTAAAGCTCAACCAGAGTCTCAGCCATATCAAGGTCCTGAAGGACTGCTCTCCTGACAACCCTCTCTGCTGGCGCATCTGGTTCACGCTCTGGTTCCTCTACTAGTTGAACACGACCAATATCTACATTACATCAAACATTTAGTTTAGTCTTGGAAAAACATCAAAATACAAAAACATTGTATAAAACTTAGGAATATAAAAAAACATGGTCAGAACATTCTTACCTATTGCAACCCATTGAGCGCCTTCTGGTAGTACTAAATTTGGATCTCCTCGAAAATTGACACCTGCGTATGCGTATTCATCGATGGCGACAATCTATCACTGGAACCAGGTAAAGAATGCAGTAGAGAACACAATGGTCGATTGGCCTACATGTCGATCCATGAGTTCTACCCATCTTTGCATCCGAGGATCTCTAGGACTAGTTATATCCAGTGTCACATGTTGTGGCTGCATCAGTGGAATCCGTTCCAAAGCGAAGGAGATAAGGATTGAACCATAACTAAAAATTTTCTTCCTTCCTCCCTTTGCCTTGTTCTGTTGTTCCTTTATCTGAGAAAGAACATATTCAAACCAGTTGAAGACTATTGGCTCTAAGCACTCTAGCACGTACTGCATATACGATCTATTCGCTACATGCAGTGTAATGGTGCCAGCAAGTTTAGCGATCATGAAAAGGATAGTTCTCAAAGGAAAATCTCTGACATCTCGAATGTTTATTTTTCCATATTTTCTAGGTTTTTCCCCTGGATAGCAGTACTGCAGAATATAATCCCTCACTGTCTCTCCTCCAATGGTAGACCCTAAGAGTGAAATGGGAAAACTGCTCCTCGATAAACCTGTGAGAAAATACACATCCTCAACTATTATGGGAACCACTTGGTTCTTTATATGAAATTCCTCTATCTTCGGATCCGATGCTCGAACTAAGAACTCCAAGAGTTCTATTTTTCACCTCATTCCTAACAATTTGAAGTACTTAAGCAGTCCACAATCTCTTAGGGATTTTACAGTACCCAGATCATTCAAAGCAATCATATCTTGTTCTTCATGTTCTCTTTCCATCCATGTAATCATCATTATAATCTTATGGAAACCTAAAATACAACCATAAGATCCATTAGATTCCATTCATTGTAAAAAAACTAGGAAAATTTTGGGCACAACATGAAAATCAAAAACTTGAATTGCACCCAACGCACTCCTTGGGTTGAGACAGTGCATTGCACATGCAAGTACCCTTCACTGTACCTACTATGCAATGTAGGTTTCAACATTCAGGGGTGCGTTGCCCTCATTTTGGGAAGAATTTACCCTAGGGGCCTTAAAACCCTAAAAAATTTGCAGAAATTGGAGATGAAATTAATACCAAGGGAAAGAGGAGGTTCATGGTACTAACTTGTATCAAACGACGATGAAATCTGTCCATCGAAACTTCCGCAATCAATGACTGGAGTTTGGGGGAAAAATCAGATTCAGAGCTCCAAAATGCAAATGGTAACTATGGAATGGTAAAAATGAATAGTGAAACTACTTTAAATAGTCATTTAATTATTTGCAAGTTAAATTTATTGCTATGACTATAGTTTTATTATGTTTTTATCATGAAACAAGTATTTTTAATCCATTTGATGTTGTTCTGAACAGGAAATACAACTGATGAATAGATTACTCATGCAAATTTATTCAAAGAATGACTTGACCACAAAGCATACTTTTTCTCCTTATTTTTCGGACTTTGTTAAAAATGAAAAAGGATTTGAAGCACACTTTTATCTCTTTTTCGAGCTTTGATAACAGTGAAAAAGGAACCCTTGGAATCTTCTTTCAGCTCTTTTCAGACTCTGATAATGTGAAAATATTGCCAAGTACTTTTCTTTTGAGCTCATTAAAGTAAATGAATTGATATCTACTCAATATAAGTTTAACCCTTTTCCAGACTGAGATGGATTATTTACAAAAAAGGAATACCTTGGTTAAACATGACCAAAGAGGTTCTCTCAGATATTATTTTACACTTTTTCGGATTTGAGTGACAAATTTACAAAAAAGTACTTATGGAGTTTTCTTTCGTCCTCTTTTTCAAACTCTCTAAATATGAAAAAGGACCAGACTATCACTGTCGTTAAGCTCGTTAAAACATAAAATAGCGATGGGCTTGTCGATCATGGAAAGAATCGATTTTCATTCATCTCTAGACTTGTTAAATTATTAAATAGCAATACTTTATTGGCCCGAAGGGTTGAATTATAGATCAAGAAAATGTTATCCTCCTCAATATTGTTAAAAAATAAAGAGGTCGAAAAATGACTGGGGAAAATTTTGGAAAAATGAGGAAGAATTATTTATGGTAGGAAGTCACTCTTGAACATGACACTTCTTTCACTCCATGTCCGTGACTGTTTGGGTTGGGTAATCATCTTGACAGTTCATTCACACCTATGGTTCATCATACCTTCACTTCAACTTTGGGTCAATGCTGCCAACTCATCACAGTGTCGTCGATATGTTCAAGAGAAGTCATATAGTGAAAACTTCATCCTTTTGCAATACTCATAAACCTTCATTCTCATGACTGTCATCCCTGAAATTGCTATATCAAGTCATACCCTTGTCTCTGAAATCAGTAACTCCAGTTTTACAATAAGGTGACTTCCAGTCGACGACAAATCAATATCCAGGAAGTTCACATAGAAACATCATATTCTAGTACCCTGAGGCTTGTAATAGCATCGAGAAGATCCTCACTTCCAGACCTTTGACCGAAAGATTTTGTTTGGCATTCGACATCAAATCATATACTCATGCCTTTAAAAAATGTATTGTAGTACCTTGAGGGCCATTGACATTAATGGTGGTTCTCTCACGTTTGTTAACAGCTCACATCATTGGCTGGTAATCAAATGATGACTTTCCATGTTCGACTACAAATCATATATTCGCATGGCTAGACTTGTACCCGAATGATCGAGTGAACGAGATAAGAAGACCCCAGATCTAGTTTCATCCATTTGGGCTGTGATTTCAGGATTGTTGTACACAGCATCTGTACGGTGACCATACATACATATTGTTATCCAAACATGGGCCTATATCTGTAGGCATGTCTGCATCTAGGCAACATTCCAATGAAAACGAATTTTTGAATTATGTACATGTTATTAGATTTTTTTATGTGTTGAATATGGGAATGCCTACCCTCAACAATTATGATCAAAGAGGATATATCATGATGTAATGTATTGTAATATTGATGCAGGTGACCACTCCACTTCATCTCCAGCCCATCATAGTGTAAAGCATCTCAATCAAAAGTTATTATTACTATTTTTACTTCATGTTTTAGGGGGGAATTTTTACAGGTCAATTTGGGCACCATTTCCAATGATCTGGTTAACTAGACATCATCTCTAGGACCAATGATCAAGGGTCTATCATTCCCTATCATTTCAGTTACTACATGCCCTAAGAGAAGAACAAGACAAATCAAGCAAGACTTTCATCAAGCAAATGTTTCCAAGGTTTGAAGCTTATTATATAGAATATGATAGCTCACCAACGTAGGCTCTAAAGGGCCTAAGTGCATTGCATATGCAGGTAGCCCCATGCAAGGCTGCTCTACAAAGCACTTCTCAACACTCACAGGTGCATTGGTCACATTGGGAGTGAAATTCTCATTGTTTTGGAATCTCCACTTGGCTAGTGCCTTCTAAAAGAGTTCACATGTGTCAAGCTTCGAATCCAAGTGTCAATTTGACATATACATGATTGGGAACATGTCTTGCCTATTATTGGAAATTCATTGATTGCAAAAAAACCTTCATTTCATCTATAAATTGAACACAGATCTGAGTGTTTGAGAGGGAAGAATTTGAGTAGAGAAATGCTGGAGAATTTTCAATTGAGAATTAGATTTTTGTAGCTACTATTGGAGAGATTTATAATGTGATGAGGCTTGGGGACGTTGTTGGAAGGGTCACTTAAAATCAGTCACTTGGTTGTAACCTCTCCTTCTATCATCAATAAAGAATACAACTTATTTTTCCCTATATGCATCTGTATTGGCTTTGATTTTCCATATTGCAAGATCTTAGTTGATGTATATGGTTTATTCTTTACTGATTTAGCAAACTAACTTGAATATCCATATATATTATTGCATCTTCTGTTGTTTTAGTTTTCTTTCTTGCAGGAAGCATTTCGCATAAACCACTTGAATTTGAAGCTGCAACAGAAGCGACAAAAGGAGCCATTTAGAAGCGCTTGGATCACAAGTAACCTTCTAATCCTCTCTATGTGTCTATTCTTAGTTAAGATAAATAGTCATATAATCTTTCATCTGTTGTTATAGACTAGCACCTATCTAGGGAAGTGTGATTTATCCATAATTCACAATTCTGGCCCAACACACAGTATTGAGCACTGTATTGTCTATTTGATTCCATCCAAGAATACCATCAGAAGTTATGTGGTTTTTACCCATGGTATTAGTAAAGGCTAAATCTATGTAAGGAGAGGAAGATCATAATGTAGGGGGTGCATATGTAAGGGTTGTTATTGAATACTTTTCTCTGAGGTATATCTGCATGGGATGAACTTTGTTTTATTGATAGATTTGAATCTATGATGCACCCATGAATACAATGATGGATCAGGATCTCTAGACTTGAAATTATTATGTATGCTTCATTAAAGAGATGATTAGATCTGTGACCTGGCACAAGTTTGTTGAAGTGAAGTGAAGAAATCTGGGTAAGTTCTATAGATCTGGTACATTCTACAAAGTTAATATTTATAGATATATGCACTAGTTTGTCTCAGTAAAAGCACGTATATATGTGAGTTTGATTCAGAAAAGGCGTGTATGGAAGTTAGGTATTTATGAAGCTTATTGCAGAGGTTTTTCTATTATTCCTGCTATTTGTCTATTATTTGACAATGAAGTCTTCATGTAGATTTGTGTTTCTTAATTTTTATATATGTCGCTAAGATGATTATAAACAAATATGATCAATGAGTGAGAAAATATGTGTTATGATGACTGACTGATCAAGGGTCCTACAATTCTAAAAAGATATCTGATCTAATGACTCAGATCTGAATCTGAGATAGATCATATTCTGAAAAATAGTATTCACAGATCTATACGCAGGTTGGTGTGAAGGAAAGCTTGTATAGAAGCAGGTTCGGTGAAGAAAAGCAGCATATGCATTTTTAATATGTTGAATGTTCAAGGTTAAGTTTGAGTTTGCATCCTGATTCTAAAGTCTAGGTTATTACTGAGTTCTAGTTACAGTGATCTCACTGTTCTGATTGAAGTAAGTATTGGGTGAAGTTTATTATTGTTGATATTTATGAAGAGTTGTGTTGAAGTTGTGTGATCCAGTGTGGAAATTGATGAAACGTGATCTGCAGTGGTTTTGAGGGTTGAAACCTTAAGTATGGAAGTGGAAGCTTCTTGCCAGTAGAAGCTAGTATTTTGATTAGGGGGTTGAAGCTCCCTTCAAGTAGTGGCTGGTAAACGCGATTAGGGGGTTGTAGCTCCCTTCCAGTAGCAGCTGGAAAATGAGATAAGGTTGCAGCCTTCTGCAGGTAGATGCCTGCGTACTGATATGAGTCTACATTAGTAGAATATTTTAAACAACTTTCCATATAATAAATATTGAAGACATAGAAAACAGCAATGGCGGTTTTCTTCCGAATTGGGTTTCCACCTTATATATTGGTGTTCATGTGTGTTGCACTTGTGTGATGATTTATACTATTGCTACTACACATATTTACTGATTATCTAAATAGATTCTTGACTGATAAACTGAGTTAAAGATTGTTCTTGAAAAGATTTTCTAATTAGTAAAATTATATCAGTATATGCTAGTTTCTTTTAATATATGTGTGTGTATACATGAGTTGGGTTCATCAAAGTCACGTATGGAATTCTATAAAGAAAAATTAAAATCTTTTCAGTAAAGCTCTAAATACTTATTCACCCCCCCTCTTAGTATTTTTCCCAACACCTATGACTAGAAGAATTGATTATGATATCTCCATGGGAAAGATATGATGGCCTTGGAAAAGTATGAAAATAAAGAAGACCCTTTACAAATTAATATCTTGGAGATATGTCAATATGAATGCAGGTTGTTGCAGCAAGAAAATTTCATGATGAAGGGCCATCACAAAAGGTATTTTTTTATTTGATGTTCATTTCTTATTTTTGAACACTATCTAGATGGGATAATACATGGCTACTGAAAGAGAAGTGTCAATGTAATCTACAACTGATACTCACATTGAAGGATGGAATATATTGAAGGATAAATGACGTGGAAAAGGTAGTTGTATGAGGAAAATCTAGATATGGTCCAATGGATCTCTCCCCAATGAAAGGAAGGATGACATGATTGCCCTGATTCAAAAAGGAAAACAATGGATGGTGATGCCCTACATAGAAGTCCCAAAGATGAAGGCTCCATAATATTAAAAATGAAATTCATGACATCAAAGGAAGGAGCGTTACAAGGAGCTAAAGGTCCCATGATCTCGAGCAATGAATAAAAAGAGATTTTGTTGGAAATAGGTCCCTGGATAAAAGGGATCTTGGAAGCAAGTTTCTAAGTTATTAGAAACTTCAAAGCAAATTCCTATCTAAGAGGGATCATGGGTACATTCATTTATTTGAATGGGTATATCCTCCTTTATTTGGGAGGGAGAGATACACACATCATTCTTGTATTCACTTGGGAAGAAAAGAATGGAGGATTGGGTAAGAATTTTGAATCTGATACTCTTTGAGGATGTGGTAGGAATCCAATATAAGAGTAGTCGTAGATGACTGATATTATTTGAGGATTAGGAATCCAAGATAAGAATATTCCTGGAAGGACATACCCTGTGAACACCCGGGTGGGTATGTTCCCTGAGAGAAAATGATGATTGTGTCTATAAATCATTGGTCTCGCCAATAGTGTGCTATGATCTTGTGGAGAAATAGAGTTGTTATTCAAGGTTGTGATATGTGACAATGTTTTATGATATGATGCTAAAGAGATGGGTTACCAATCTTACTCTTCTTATCATAATTTTTCAGATTGAGAATTTTCAAGTACCTTGTATGAATTATGAATACCTCCCTAGTTAAGAGGGAGTGTTGAAATATGTAACTAGGTTAGGTCTTCATAATCACAAATGTAATCATAATTTTATGTATTTAATGAAAAGAGAAAAATAAATTTATTATTGTGATTCTTGAAGCATGGATTTCATGCTCAAGAGAGTTTATTTTTATAGGCAAAGAACCCATTGAGTGCTTCTAGGTTTATCATAATATCATTGAGTCATTGTCATGTATGAATGACCCATTTGGGCATGTTATATATTGTAAAAAGAAATTAGTTGAGTCAATGTTAGAGTCAAAAGACCCTCCAAGACCTCGTATCAAGTACTACAACAAGTCGACCCTCAAAAGAAGAAAATCAGTCTATCTAACATACATGTCGACCTAGGTGCTATGTCAAGTCAGCCTACAAGAATTGGAAGGAAGCCTATATATAGAAGAGGATTTGGCCTCATTCAAGGATGAAGAAGGAAGCACTATCACCAAGAAAAGAAATGTGAAGGAATAGAAAAAAGAAGCCTCTTGAGAAGTGAGTAAGTGAAAGACAAGATCAAATTTTTTCTATATTTGTTTTGGGTCTCTCATATTACACGTGTGATTGCAGATAGGCTTTCTGCATTGAATATTGTAGCGCTTGAAAGGAGTTGAGATATAGTCCAAGATGAATCACCTTGTTGGTTGAGATAACAAGGATAAGGGATGAAGTCAACCGAAGGAGAAAGAGAATTGAAATTTTCCTTTATCACCTCAACTGTATAGCTAGGGTTTCTAAAAGAAGGGCCAAAAATTGCAGAAGTTGCAGGCAAGCCAAAATTTCAAAAAGGCAGGATGAAGTTGCAGTCAAATGATCATAAGGAAAAATTTGAAGACAAGGAAGAAGTAGCTTAATAAACTTCAAAAATGAAGTAAGGTTGACTTGGTCTTGGATGATTCTTGGTCAAGGGTCCAGGTCTTGGAATTCATCAATTAAAGTTTCTATAAGAAGAAATATTTTGTTGGTTTTCCTCTTAAGATTGGAGAGGTTTTGGCCTTGGTTGATTTGCTATATATTGTGTCCTTTGTCTCATTTTTATTTATGTTTTTGGTAGGTTTTTTATGAAGATAACACATAATAATAAACAAGTAAAAGAAGAAGAAAATAGAGAAAATAAAAATACATCACAAACAGTTATCAAGCAAGAGAAATCATATCATCTCATTTCCCTATATTTCTCAATAGTATATCCTTATGTGCCCTAGATTCCAAGTGTGGCCCTATTGATATTGATATATAGATTATAGTGAAAATAATGGTATCGAGGATTACATCAACTACTTCTTTTATTGCAAAATTTTCCACTTATTTCTTGTGTCATTGGCCAATACTATTGAGCCACATACTCAACAACATTGTGCTCTCTTGTGATTCTACCTCCTTCCACTAACATTGGGAAACCTTACCTCAATAATCTAGTTAGGAAATATATGTCTTTAACCTATAGGGTAAAATTTCGGTTGTCCACCATGAATTTTTGGTTTGTGGGATCTCACATTTCCACTAGTTTATGAAATAAAAACACTTTCCCTTTCATTTTTTGTGTTTTGAAAAGTTTAAATATACCACAATCCCGTAGTAGCCTCATTATAGGAGTGTTTTTCCTTCGTAACTTGTAAGATTGGCAAGAACAAAATGACAAAGGACAACATCAAACCACTTTGGAGTCAAGGACCTAGCCTTCCCAGACTCAGAGAGGGCTCTATCTGTTTTGTGATTTAACTTGATAATTATGAATGTTGATATTAGGCTAGTTATAGAAATTAGGGTTGTTTGTTTGATTGATTGGGTGGTTGGAAAATAGGGTTGCATGGACTATTCCATTGGGATATGGAGTCAAAAGGCTGGAACAACACATCAACATCAAGAGCATCAAAGGGAAAGCTAACTATGCTAAATGGATCTTAAGAGCTGTATGAATTATGAGGTGATGGAAAGAGTGAGGTTCAGTAGTGACTAAAGAGAAGTTAATAATTCTTTAATCAGAATTTAGGAGAAAACATTCAGATTGTAAATGCAGACAGAATTAAGGTGCTCCAACAGCAAATCTTAATCTAAAATTTCTAATTTACAATTAGATGAATAGATGCACAGTGAGGAAAACAACGGAAACATTTAATATAGAGAAGTATCACATCACCATTTTGACACAACTCAAGAATCCTGTAAATGGTCTCTAATTATGGATGTCCAACTCCAAAATTACAACGCTCCAATACATTAGTCCTTACAATGCAGGGGCTGACAATATCCAACCCTTGATAATGGAAATTCTAGCAGTATTTAACTAACAACTAAGTCGGTTGCCCTAATATTCTTTGGAAAACTACCTTGAATACAAACAAACTAAAATTAGACAAGTGTGGCCATGCAAGGCTCGAATAAAGAAAGTTTTTGACGAACACCGCCTATAGAATTTATTATGGTAACTCTTCAAGAATGAAAAACTCAAGCGGCTCTTCACGAATCAACAAAGTGGCTTGGAGGTGACTGTGATGGTTTCAAAGAGGTAACCGATGGAGGCTTTGACATCTGGCTCTTTTTTGCAGAAAACTAGTATTTAGTAATTAATATGGTGCAGTGATGGCCACTTCTCATTGATTGGTGTTGGTGTTGGCGTGTTCTACTTCTTTTTCACTTCTACACAACAGTTCTGCCTCGACGTCCTTTGCTCGACTCAACCTCCCGTGCTGGCACGCCTTGTCAGGCTTATTTCCAACATAAGTACTGTATGCCATCATTATATAGTAATTTTGGTTAAAATGCCTTTTGATGCCCGCCTCGACCTTCTTGTCGTGTTTCAACCCATTTTCAAATAAAACAATGCAAAACTCATTTTCCTGGACCTAAAATTTTTTAAATTATAGTTCTAAAACCGCATCGCATCTGCGCACTTTGTAGTATTTACAATTTAAGTTGTGAATAATGTAATCGGTGGTGCAATGCGAAGTAGGAGGTGACATGGAGGAAAAAGTGGGACGAGATTGCAGCCAGCATATCACACATTTTAAAGTTTATCTATAAGCGGAGTAGGTAAACCCTAAATACTACAAATTGCAAAGTGTAGGGAGAAAGGAGGTGACGTGGAGGAGAGGTGGGGCCTGACTGCCGCCCGCAGACCGCAAGTCTTAACTTTTAGCAGCAAAGGTAAACTATAAGGGATGCGAAGTGCGATGTGCATTGATTGGATGATGATGTGGCAAGATGGGGCCCACTGCGTCAGCAAAGTTATAAAGTGGTGAATGTTTTAGTGATAAGGTGTGTTTATGATGTTTTATATGGTATGTCAATGCATTTCAACATATTTCAAATGGTTTCAGAGTGGGGGGCGGAGCTTCTGTGGTGGGGCCTGACCGCATCACAAATTAAAAGAAATACCTTGCGGGTGTTTTATCAGTAAGTGGTAATATTTGCGATGTGTGATGGATGGCGGGTGGAAAGGGTGACATGTCAAGGGGACTGGCCCACTTTAATCGCAATCAGGGAGATGGTAAGCGGAGTTAAAACAATGGTACAATGGTGAAATAAAAGGTAAAGTAGCAATATAGAGCGGAAAATGTAGAAGAGGTAAGTTCTAACATTTTTAAAGGAAAATGAGAAGAAAAAGGATTTTAATGTGGGTGAATGGGCCCCACTCCATCGCATATCACCTTAGGAACATTATATCATGAGCTTAAGACCCAAGGTTGGTTTTCGGAGGGGTCCTAAGGTGATAAGTGGTAATAGAAAAAGGGGTGAGAAATTGAGGAAGGGCGACATGTAGCAAGGATGGCAGTAAGGGATACCACCAATTTTGGACCCCCCCACCCGCCACCATGGTTAAAGTTCAAACCCTGTGGGGAGTGCGAAATGAAACAAGGACCATCAGATGAGGAGGGGGTGAGTGGAGATGGAGGAAAGGTGGAGGGCGATGACGTGATTGGTTTCATTTCTTTGTTGTTCGTAGGAGACTTGTTCATGAATTGACCCACTTAGGGTGCACAACTCAACCCAAACATGTTCAAGGCCCTAACTTTTCTTGTTTTTTCAGCCTTAACTGCTTTCTTTGCTGCCTTTGTTTCCTTTGAATCTTGCTTTGGAAAATATTTTTAATATTTGAACATTGACATCTATGTGAAATATTAAAAAATTTCAAAGAAAAAGTACACAGTCACCTTGTGATATTGTAAATTATAGGGTTCTAACAAGGAGGATGCTCAATATCCCTTATGTCATCTTCTTCATGTTCTCTCTCTCTCTCTTTTCATTCAATCATCTTGGCGAAATATATATCATAAGAAAGTGCACAATGATTAGTATTTTGACCTTATAAGACACCCATTTGTAAGGAGCTTGAGACTAGCAATAGATCTAAGAATCACATAACCAATTACTCCTTGTTATTCTCCCACAAAGTGGTATTCAATCCATATAGGAAGCATATATGGTGATGTGTCTCTTCAAAGTCACTTCCTTGGCCCTGCTTGGGAATAATGATGCCCTCATGATTGAAAAAGGTCCTAAATGATACAATATCAATAAAAAATAAAAAATAAGCAATCAAAATGAACGAGAGGGAATAGGGAAGTACCTAACAGTAGAAAAATGTAGATTGAAGCCTTGAACACACCAACTTCTGGATTCAAATTTCTAGGGTGGCATGTGGTTTTTCTTCACTTAACTAGTTTCTCCAAGTGAAAATGTGAAATTGACCCCTTTTTGGCTTAATCACCTCTAAATTATGGAACTAACCCTATATCTTACAATTTTACACCCCATTTCTCTCTCCTAGGCTCCCATAAAATGGTAGTAACTCCATAGAAGAAGCATATAGGGTGATGTGTCTCTTTTAAGTCACTCCCTAGCCTTGCTAGGGAGAAATAATACCCTCATGACTGAAAAGGATCCATAATAGGATGAAATCTAAAGAAAACCAAAAATGACCAATCAAAATGAAGAAGATGGACTAGGGAAGTACCTAGTGGAAAAAAAATGTAGATTGAAGCCTTATATGCACCGAGATATTAATCCAAATTTCTAGGATGGAGTGGGGTTTTTCTTCACTTAACTACTTTCTTCAAGTGAAAATGTGAAATGACCCCCTTTTTGTCCTAGAACCTCTAAATTATGGCCTATAAACATTATGAAATGATTATTTTAACCTTAAGGTCGTTGTGCTTACTCTATCCTTTGTAGGTTTTAACGTTGTACATAAATTACTTGCGAACTAATTCCTAAAACAAAAAATATACAATGGCGAGAATATAAAACATAAAACAAATATACACAAATTTTCCCCTGGATCCCAAAATTGGGACTACCATATTCCTTTCAATGTTACAATACACACACACACACAGATATATATATGTGTGTGTGTGTGTGTGTGTGTGTGTTAATACATATTATATATTATATTATATAATACATAGCATATATATCATATTAATTATAATTAAATATTAAATTTAAACCTTCATTCGTTGGGAAATATCAGGTAATGGGAGAGGGGTTGGGTTTGAACCCAGGACCTTCGCCCCACAAGCCATCCCGCTAACCAATATGCCTCGGTGGTGGAATTTATTAAACCATCCAAATCAACGTGTATTTTAACCTCATGTGGTAGGACTGACGGAGCATGGAGGAGCCAACCCATGGGCCAGCCCCTCCACCATGTAACCATCTCATATGACCAACACCGAGAGCTAAGCACTAAATGCACTTATGCATTGCTAACATGCTTATCACTAATTAAATGCCCAATTAAGTGCAGTTTATTCTAGTGGAAATTTTGGAGGTGCCCCCAATTATGGCGGAACTCCAGATTTGGTGGAGTTAATTGGATATCTTCCAATTTTAGTGGAGGAAAACTAAGGAAATTTGTTTTTTCCATAATGGAGGCAATATTCAACCAAATTGGGAAAATGAATAGTCAATATTAGATTATTTTGGCACTCCAGAGATAATGGCACAGGTTTCAAAGGCTGAAAATGACATCTACGTGTGATTTTTTTGCAAGGAAGTTCAAGCGAGCCCAGGGCACTAGGGAAGGAGGTCAAGTCTAGACTAGCCAGAGTCAGTTTTCAATAATTGGACAGTCATTTTTAGATTATTTGTATGTGTATCTCACACATCCCAAGGAAACTAAAGCAACACAAACAAACAAGAAGCAAATAAATTATAATTCTGAACTTGTAATTAGCATTGTAAAACTAACATACAATTTCAGATCAAGTGGTATTAGAGCGTCAAGTTACTTAAGGTTATTTTCTTTCTTTGCTAGAGTTTGTGCAAAAGAGTTTTAACGGTTGCAACTTTTTGATGCTTACAAGCTTAATATTGCAGAGAGGAGAAGGGAAAATATTGGTTTCTAATCTTGAGGTTAGGACCAGAAGAGGGAGAGGGACAATGCCACCATCTCCACCTGAATTTTTACTCCTAGTTGCACCTGAAGCACCTCAAGTGTTGTCTCTGTTTGAGATTGAGGAGGTCAAAATTGCACCAGAAAGTTTCATAAAATCTGAAGCCATCATGTCAGGTGTTGGAGATAATCAAGGACACTCAGAAGAGGAATATTTCAAGAAATACTTCAATGACATGAAGAGGATGGTAAATCTTATGTTTTATGCATGCACTTTTGGAATGCTAGGAGGAGTCTCTAAGTTCCCACATGGAGAAGGAACTTCAAATGATATGAAGGATGAAGATAAGAGTTTAAAGGGAAGTGGAAGAAAGCCACCTCCATCTCCACCATCTTCATAATCCTCATCATCACCATCAGCTTCATCTTCCACTTCCACCACAAAAACCACCCATACCCATACTCATTCCAATACCCCAAGAGGAAAAACTCCATTACTCAAATTGGACATAAAGTTTTAATTACCCATGTACAATGGTGAGGTAAATGTAGAGAAGTTGGAAAATTGGATTGTCAATTGGAGGTGTATTATAGAATTCAAAAACTACAAGACGATGAAACAAAGATCCAGTTGGCTTCATTGAGGCTAGAAGGAGAAACACTAGTTGGGTGGGAAGCAAAGACTCAAGAGGAAATGTGAATTCATGGTAAGATATCCATTTCTTGGGTTGAGTTTATTTCTGCCATTAAAAGACATTTTTATCCTTTAGCTTGCATTCAAAAATATATTATGAGTTAGAAAAATTTTAGCCAGCTCAAGGGTCAAACAGTTCAATATTATACCCAGGAGTTTAGAAAGAGGGCTTTATTGTTAGGTGTAAACTTGCAATCCCAAGACACACTCTAAAAATATATTAGAGATTTACATTCCTATTTGAAGCATACTATTCTTATGTTTAACCCAAGCAATTTAGATGAAGTTTGTGTACAAGGCACACACTTAGAGACAAGGGGAAAAGAAGGCATAGAGGAGAAAGAGAAAAGTGAGGGTAAAGGGAAAGGAAAGTTTTATGGAAGAGGAAAAAGAAATAGTTCTGTAAAAAAAGAGAAGGAAAAACTCACATGCAAAAATTGTTCAAATATTGGCCATGATGAAGACCACTATTGGAAAATTCGTCCTGAATTGAAACCAAATAGACTAAAAGCCAAAGAGAAGGGAAAATTTGTTGCTATAGCCAAACAAGACTTAGGGTAAGATTCAGGAGATGAGACAAAAATTACAGCCATGGGTTTGAAAGGTAAACATGTTGCAAGCACCAGTTCTTCAAATTGTTCAAATGATACTCATCATGAAGATACAATAATAGAACTTTTCCACATTAGAGTTGTCTCTAAACATACCAATATTGATACACTTTTTGATAGTGGGTCAAAATCTAACTTGATTTCCGAATATTTAGTTAAGCAACTAGGCCTTGAAACTATTAGACATATAAGACCATATCCTTTGGGTTGGATTTGCAATAATGAAAACTTGTAGGTTACAAGGAAGTGCTTACTAAGATTCGCCATCAACTCAAAATTTCTTGATGAAGTTGAGCTTGATGTGGTTCCGCTTGAAATATCAGGTATTTTATTGGGAAGTCCTTATCTATATGATAGGAAATTTTTATTTCATCACCATGAGAACAAGTATCACTTGTTTAAGGATAATATTGACTACATAATTAGAGCACATAAGAAGAATACATGTTTGTCTCTTATGCATGCAAGTGAAATGAAGAGGATAGTGAATGCAAATCAGAACTTGACATTGTTTATGATCAAACAAAGAGATGTATTGAATCAGAATTTTCAAAAATATGCTTATGCTTGTAATGATTTGTTTCAAGATGTTAACAGGTTTCCTTTGAAAGAAGGTGAAAAACATTTGCAGTAGTCAACATTGATGTTGAGCAGTGTTTGAAACAAGATGCCAGTGCAAGAGAATGAAAAGGTCAAAGAGAAGGTGACAAAGCATCTTGGAAAGGAAGGCATAGGTTCCACAAATGCTTATTGCTAGTTTCCAAAAGGTACATGGCAATGGCGAAGAAACTTGGTCAATAGTCGATGCAAGTATAAAGCGAGATCAACTAAAAATCGCCATGGTGACAGTGTGCAAGGTGAGAAAGTTTCTAAGTTTTTTTTTTATTGTTGATCATGGTAGGAACAAGATGGTTTCTAAAAAAATAGATTTTTGTTCTACAAATTCAGAAATATTGCAGCATGATGGTGTCAATGACAAAAAGGGGTTGCAAGAATCGAGGAAAATTTTGACTTTTTGTGAAAAGCTCAAAATGATTAAATTAGGAAAATTTCAATGGATAGAGACTAGAAGGGTGAGTGAACAATCCCCTCATCCACAAAATTAGTAATCAAGAGAGCTTTTGGGGTCCAAAAGGCTTCTAGTGGGGAGAAATGATCAGGTGCTCAGTATTTAGCTCAAAAATCAAAGTTCTTAGAATTGCTCGAAACTAGGACGAAAATGTAGAGCTCATCACTAGGATTCCAACTCAACTTGTTTTATCAAAATCTGAGTTCGTATGAGTAAGCTATGGTCTATTGTCCATTTTTCGAAACAGCTAATAAAATTGCAGAATTGTGGCAGGTGGTTGACATGGCAACCTAGTCAGCAAAAAGGAATCTTCTGGGAATATTCTTTAGGTTTCTTCCAATGAAGTTGTGACAAGTGGCACTTTCTAATTTTCCAGTTTGGTCTATGTGGGTAAAATTTTCATTATGGTTCTGTTGTAGCTGCTACAACACACTCCAAATTTTGCCCCCTTTTCAAAATTTTGAGCCCCTAAGTCGGTAAGATGAGGTCAAGCCTAAATATTTTTTTTTCTAAGTCTCCAAGTCGCAAGCTTCTTCATTTTTTTGACTACGCGACCTTGCGACCCAGGTCGCTAGTCGCGGGATCGCTGAGTCGCAAACCAAGAAAATTCCCAGGTCACGAGGTCGCGAGTTTGCACCACCCGTAATTTATGACTTTTACAACCTAGCGACCCACATTTATGGCGCACACGTGTGACCTCTTTATATATAGAAAGGTCGCTAGGTCGTATTTCACTTGCGCGAAGAAGAAGGAAAATGCCTTTGACAGTCTGACTGGAATGCATTTTTTTCGGGTAAGTTGTCATTTCCTCCTGCTTTTTCCTTATTTTGACTGCCTGTTTCTCCCCCTATACCTCACCGATACTCTTTAAACCTTCATGCTTACCATAGGATTGCTTCCTGTGAGCCCTGGCATGATTATATTCCAGATCTATTCTTTCTGCTCTCAGCCCATCCATGTTTCCCATCTGAGGCCCAGTGCGACTCTGTGACCTTGCAACCATGCGACCTAGTTGCAGGTCGCTAAGTCACTAAGTCACATCTAATTTCAATTTGAATGACCAAGTGACCCAGTGACCCGGTTGCCAGGTCGCTAGGTCGCTAAGTGGCATTTCCTTGCAAATTGATCAATTAGCGACCCAGCGACCTAGTCGCTGGGTCACTAAGTCGCTTTTCCTATTGAACGCACCCCTGCGCGACCCAGCGACCCAGCGACCTGGTCGCAAGGTTGCTAGGTTGCAATTTTTCCCATTCATTTGGCCATACTTTGTGAGAGATAGCCCTGTTATAATTAATATGAAGTCTGTCTTATTATGGGATGGTTTTCTGACAATACCAGGTAATATTGAAGCAGAGCTAAGTTGCGTATCCATCTCGTCAACCTCAAGCAACATGGGTCCCCTAGCAGTCTGAAAGAGGAACAAAAATCCTGAGGTAGAATTTGTGGAAGAAGAAGAGTTACAATTCTCCCCTCCCCCCATGTATGGGGACTTAGTATGTACCTTTGGCTGGGGAGACATCATGACCTAGTAACAAATATACCAGGAATTCACCAAACCCAATTTCCCAGAGGACCTTCCAGATAGGGAGGTATATATACAGGTAAAACATTCTAAGTTGCATTACGTAGGAGCCCACCCGCCAGTATTCCCTTGTGCAGATATTGTAGACTAGATCTTGCAGATAGTCGATCTTGAGAATTGGGTTATATGGGATCATGTCGGGGATGTTGTGGCTACTCTAAAAGGACAAGACACCAAGGTGTATTACAGATTTCCTGCCATGGAGTAGACACTCAATGAAGAATGGTGTAAAACCCATGTCGTTCCCATACCCAAAATTTTGAAAGGATGGTGGGATGAACTAGAGAATTTCCGGGTTAAAAGGGACCAAGAATATCTGACGCAAGGCCTCAAAATGGCATACAAACTTGTGGCCGTGATGGTGTGCAGAATGTATGCCCGCCTGGATGTGACCTTTTTCAGTGGTACATGGTTCTGTCTCATGTACGCCATCACAGTACATGGCACCCGCTTTAATTGGGCCAATGTAATTATGGCAGCCCTCAAATCTAACATCAACGTAGAACTTCCCCCTGACAACAGTTTTGCATCCAAGTTTTACATGGCTTTGAACCTTTTAGATGTATTCTATGCAAGGTGCAGCTTAGACAGATGGGTGCAAAACTGGGTAGTAGAGAAAAGAGGCCCGATTCATAAGCATCTCAGGGTGTTTTGGGACTTCCGGTACAAGGAAGATATGGAGTCAATATCAGATAGTTTTATCCCAACGCTCTATCGCAGATTATTCAGGACGGAGGGTCCTTGCATGTCCTGGCAGGCGATGGAAACAATAACTCAGGTAGCCCATTGGTTCCCAGATGTAGAATCTACTACTATCAGAGTGCTTGGGTCCCTCAAAGCCCCACATGCACTGCCCAAGTTTGCAACAGAAAAACTCTTGCTCGAGGAAATATTCTATCAGATGTCCGGAGGGTTCACCAAAGTACAGACCAAAGGCAAGAAAAAGCCATGGCCAACTCTACTACTCACCATCGGCGCCTATACAGTCAAATATTTGAGAGAGGTGGAGGCAGAAACTGATCATATGAAAGGATTTCATTTTCCCACTTTGGCGCACCGGACGTATGACCTTAACAGGATCGTCCCCACACATTGCAAACTGGCCAAATTCAGGTGCAGCTATCAACACACTAACTGCTCCACTGAAGACAAAATATGAAACTGGTACAATAAAGATAGGGAGTATTCCCCAAATGAATCCATCAATAAAGAAGGCCAAGAAGGCCAAGATGACTAGACCTTAGAAGAAAGAGCATAGACCACGGGGGGAGCTTCGTCATCCAATGGAACAACTACAGAGACATCACCCGATCTTGTGGCCCCACAACGAGAAATAGAGGCTAAAGCTTAGAAGGAGGCTCAAGAGAAGGTCAGAGCAGAATAGGAAAATAAGGGGAAGCAAGTAAAAGATGAGGAAAGAAGAAACCTGCAAAAGGAAACAGGAAGAGTAGAGGAAGAAATAAGAAGACCGGAAAAGGAAAGAGGAGCGAGACAGGGCTGAAAGCGAATGCCGGTTAAAAGGAAGCCAAGATAAAGCGGAAGCCAAACAACTTTTAAAGGAAGAGCAGGACAGACTGATGGCTGAACAAAGGAGGAAGGAGGAAGAAGATAGGAGGGAAAAAGACAAGGCAACCGAAGAGGCAATGAGTAGCAAGACGCCTCCTCCTGATACTAATATCGAGATGCTTCAAATGAGCCCTGTGAGTACACCTCGCTTTGCCCTCTTAGAATTGGGCATTGCTGTGGGACAAGATGAAGAAGTATTTGATATTACCAGGATCTCCTATGACCAATAATCACACAAGATTCGGCAAGAAAAGAGGAGATTCCTAGTGCGAGACTGCACTAGACCTCTCACAGCCACCACTAGAAATGATATCGTACTAGACACTCGGACAAATCCAGTAATGATCACCTCAGCCGGCAGAGCATTTGCAGCTGCCACGGAGGATAATGTTTGTAGGATGAGCAAAGAAATTTTGGCCTTACAAAACATTCTGCAAGCTTCAGAGAAGAAAAAATCCAACGCAAAGCTAGAAAAGAAAGCATTGGAAGAAGAGGTACAATAGCTGTAAGCTCGCAGCACTTCCTCAAATGAAGCAGCATTGACCATCCAAGGAGAGGGGTCACATTAGAAGTCACTATAAGGAATGTGTATAGAGAGATTTTTCTATAAAGAAAACTGTTGCACCAATGCTGAAGGCTCAGGCTGAAACAATAAAAAATAATGCCCAGATTAAAGAGGTCTGCACCACTTTAGATCACGTCCTAGAATGGTCCAATGCATACCCACAAGCTCCAGCTACCTTGCCGAAGAGGGACCGGATCAGTACCCAAAATTATAAGGCTCAGCTCCGAATCGGGGTACAATCTAAGGAAAAGCTGGTCCAAGATCTGGAGAGGGTGATGAACACATATGATCACTTGATCAGTCACGGCATAGAATCAATAGCCAAGTTACATCACATTCCTCCCCTCGGCCCTCTGATTGAATACAGGAATTGGCAACAAATTGATCAAGATATCAAAGCCTTCATGCAACCCATCGAGCAAGTAGTAGCTTCCTAAGATTTATAGGCATCAAGGGAAAATCTAGTCCAGTTTATTATGACACCGGTGCGAAGCTACACTAAGTTGGCATCCTTGTCAAATCATATTAATATCAAAAGAAATACCCTGATTCCAAACACCCTCGAATGCATACACAGATTAAAGGAAGACACATCTCTGGTCACCCCGATTGCTATCGATTATCAAGCATGGCAGACCTACCTCTGATACCAGCTACAAGTGATCGTTTTCAACATAGAAATCACTTAGCTCATAAAATTATCAAGGCATTGCACAGGTTATAGAACAAAGAAGGTCGCAGATTGTAGAATCCGTCAGGTTGCACGTCGCAGGATTCATCAGGTCACAGGTCGCAGAGTCCACCAGGTCGCAGGGCAGCCCAACGATTCGGAAGGCGGAAAGTCGGAAGCCCAAAGGGTAAGTCTTATGTTATAAATATCTCCTTTGGGAAATTGTAAATGACATTTTTTTTTGGGACTCACAGAGATATAGAGAATTGTATAGAAGGACTACACATTTTTTAGTATGAATACAAGCATTTGTTAACTCCATTTTTGGATCTGATGTTGGTCAATGTGTGAACACTATGAGTATTCTATTTTCAGTTTCTAACATCTTTTGATTAATGAAACTGTGTCTCCAATTACATCATTTATGCATTATAATTTTCTAAACATGTGTTAATGGTGCTAAGTTTATTTTTCTTTCTCAATGAATGTTCATAACTTTGTTTACTGACATTTATATTATCACCAAAACCATTTAAGGAAGTAAAGGGTATTCTGCCATAAAGAATTGTTTCTTTTGTGGTTAGAACAGCGTACAAGCATGACCCTAATGATATGTTGTTGACAACATTTCCCTTGGCCCCATGCTTTATTATTCAGCTTGTTACGCATAGTGTTGTATGCTCATTTAATTCATCAATCATGTGTCTTGTATCATCCAAATAAGCATGTGTCTGCAGGTTTATAGAGTCCTACTGAGACCCAAGGAAAGGAGAATTAAGTAGTAGCCGGACCCACACCCCAAACAAGATCCCTATTCCAAACAGTTTAGAGTCTAGTTGGGACTTTTTACCAGGGAGATCCCCTACTATTGGTTGGACAGATTTTCCCGTCAAAAAAATTGGCGCTAGAAGGAGGGCCTATGGCAGGCTCCTAGCACACGAGTAATATTCCGTTACAAACTCCCCAAGGGAAGGCCATACACAATGACACTGGTCCTCCCCTTTTAGAAGATACCCAAGGGGAGGAAGCTCCTTATTATGAGTTTACCAAGGATCAGTTAAGAGTTTTGCGCCCGATTTCCCGTAACCTCATCAGAGATTTTCAAATCACTCTATTCATGAGTTGTTTAACCCATACCAAGACCCTTGTAGCTAACCTCACTCGAAATGGTGCCCTTGTAAATTCCCTACCTTATTTGATAAATCTAATGGTTAAAGACCTCGCAACGGAAGTCGAGAATAATGAACCTATTATTGGGCCCCAAGGAGCAGAAGAGGAAGGTCCTGACATGAATGGACCCCGTGCTGGCCCTCAGCCTGACTGGACCCAAAATGATAACACCCAAGTCCACATTCCACTAAGGGGGGGCGAGGAAAATAGAGGCCAAGGGAATAGAGGTCGGGGAAATAGAGGTTGTGGCCAAGGTCACCATACCACCCATCGCCATCAAAACCAAAATAGAGGCCCCATCTACAATTGGAGAAACATTAGAAATATGGCAAACCGTGGGGGCCATCAAGACGAGCACTCCCACCATGAAGGAGAAGCATCTGCGTCGGGTGCAGGAAGTGAATATGAGTCATAAGTAGGGCACGAGCATGCCAGGAAGGTACAACTGCTTGCTTGGATGGCCCAATATCCATTAGATCTCCAGGTACCCCTTCATGACATGCCTAGACACCCCAAAAAACACCTTCCCAAGTTTGACCCTGAGAAAGGCACGTTGGCCGAAGACCACATAAGAAACTTCTACCTTTCACTACAAATGATGAGAGTCCAAGCAGATGATGTCGCCTGTCATCTTTTTCCCCATACCCTTGAGAACAAAGCAGCCACCTAGTATCGTTCTCCCCCAAGTGCTTCCATAACTTCATGGGATCAATTCCGTCGCACTTTCCTTAAGAATTTTTCAGAGGACAAGACCCCCTCCATGCTCCTCACGGAGTTGAGTACACTCAAATGCCAAAAGAAAGAGAAGGTCAGAGATTTTAATAAACATTTTGCTACCATATTGAACAAATTCCCCCCAACTTGGCATTGGATGACTCCATCACTATAGACTACTACACAAAGGCTCTTCCCAGAGACATCGTCGTATTCGTAAAGTGCGAGCTAGGGCTACCCTTGTAGAAAATTATGCCACTACCTTTGCCGTAGAAAAGGACATGCTTTCCATAGGGGTCATCGACCATGAAGGTTGAGATGATCATAAACCTGCCTCGAAAAGGAACTAGTCTTCCACATTCAAAACCGGGGATAAGGACAAAGATACTTTTTACTTCGAAGGTATAGCAAAGTCCCTTAAGTTATTAACCAATGAAGTCTCTGAACTGAAGAGAAAAGGCATTGAACCCGCTACTAGCACCAAGATGCAAAAGCATTTTTTCAGAAAGAATACCCCCACAATCAGCCAGCCCCCATCAAACACAAATTCTTTTCTTAACATGGAAGAAATCAGAAAAGATAATTTTTTTTCTTTCCACCAGGCTGCCCACTCCGAGAAGACCTTCCCCCAATGGACTGGCAGCATGGCTGCGGTAGTGAATCAGCTCTTAGACGATCAAATCCTAAGGGAAGCAGGCAAAGATGATGTCTCAGAAAATGAAGAAAACATGCCCCCAGATGAAGAACCAGGATCTACCTTCCTTGCATTTGATGTGATCCGCAGGGAAAGCACCCATACCATCACTGAAATTAACATGGCCGATGATCCTAAAGCCAAACCTGTGTGAAACTACGGCCTAAGAAGTAAAGGACTAGTTCCTGAACATTCCTTCGAAGAGAAGAGGAGGGCCTTCTTAAGGAAAAACTTACCCCCAGGGAATGAGCACCAAGCTGCTATTCTCGAGAAGACTGCTCCTAGCAACACCTGAACAAACCAAAAGAGAAAATTGCCGGTAGGGTCACCCAAAACCCCCGCCGAGACTATTCCACACTCTGATTCTAGTTACAACATTGTTGAGGACATGAATAAAACTAGAGCCAACATCTCTCTTTATGAGCTCACCCACATCACCAACCAATGAGAGCTTATTCTTAAAGCCTTTGCCAACACCTTGACAGCCAAACCCCTGAGAAACACATCTACCCAAGCTAGTGCGAGACTCCAATATATTGTGAACACCGTAAATGAAAACTCTAGGGGATCTACTCCCCCCTTTCTCCTATATTTTGAAATATTTAACTTTAACGCTCATAATTTCCCAGTCGACTCCAACGCATCCACAAATGTCATGCCCCTATCTGTTTGCAAAAATTTAAACATTCACCCAGAGAAAACTGATACTGGGATTATTCAGCTCAACAGATTGCAAGTGCCCACTGTAGGTGAACTAAATAATGTCATCATCCACCTATCTTTCGACTCCAGAGTCCACCTGTGGATAGACATAGTAGTCGTAGACATCTTGGAAGCCTACGGTCACTTGTTGAGCAGGGACTGGTCCAGTAAGCTACAAGGGTACTTCGCTACCGATTGGTCTCACCTATGGCTTCCCTACAAGGGTCAGAAAAACAAAATCAGAGTTGAAAGTGAACCTTATATGAAACATACTATGACCGACTTGGACGCTACCAATGAACCTATCAACTTTGCCCAAGAAGAGCTTGGCATGTGTTTCTTAGATGCCATCTTCGGATGTTACCGTCCCCCTCAGTCACCGATAAACCCAGACGTCCAATCATAACTAATGCTCGTCACTGAAGACCAAGATGTACCCATCATAAACCAAACTGTAATCTCTCCCCATCCCACGGTTCTAGAGAAACTAGAAGACGATGTATGGGCCTTGTATTATGACGGCTCCAAGACGCATGACGAAGCAAGTGCGGGCTACATCCTATTGGACCCCCAAAAGAACAATTTTTTGATCTCATGCCGGCTAGAATTTCAATGCACCAACAATACCGTCAAATATGAGACCTTAGTCCTCAGAATCAAAAAAGCATTGGACCTAAAGGTGAAATGCTTAAAGGTTATCAGAGATTCTGAAATCATCACTCGCCAGGTATGCAATACCATCCATTTCTTATCTCCGCATTTGAAAGCTTACCAAAAAGAGGTATGGCGTTTAATTTATACTTTTGATGCATTTGGTATTAAATCTGTGCTTAGGATGCATAATGTGGCAGCTGATACTATGCTTAACACTGCTGCTAGGTTCACCCCTCTAAGGGATGGTTTTTCTATTGAAATAGTGTATAAACCATCTATGCCAGATAACATCATTAATTTATGCATCTTTGATGATGACCAACAGGTACTTGAATTCATGCTCAACACCGAGGTGTTCAAAGATGCAGTAATAGAAGAAGTGGACCATGATCAAGCCTTGCAGGAAGAACGAGAGAAACACAAGGAAAATCCCATGCCCAAGGGAATAGTGTCACTTAAAAAATTGTTTGATCTGCAAAACCATTTTTGCGGACCCCCCAACACTAAAGTACAGAGCTCCACTCTGGCATATCAACAGTTAAACTTAAGGACAGATAAGGACCCAAAGTTCGTCAACCTCGGGAAGGATTGTTCCGATTAGGAGAGGCAAGCTTTCACCGAACTATTCCAGAAATACCGAGACGTGTTCGCTTGGACGTATGATGAACTACATACTTATGACACTCGAATTATTCAGCATGTGATCCCTATGAGGGAAGGAGTGAAGCCTTTCCAGCAAAAGCTAAGAAAAGTGCACCCTACGCTAGAACCAATGATTTAGAAAGAACTTAAGAAGCTTTTGGATGCGCGCATAATCTTCAAAGTCCAACACTCCACTTGGGTATCAAATCTGGTTACGGTACGAAATAAATCTGGTGAGATCCGTTTGTGCGTGGATTTTCAAAATCTAAATAAAGCCTCAAACAAAGATAACTACCTGGTTCCCCCTATGGAATAGATACTGCAAGCCGTATCCGGATCGGATATTTTCTCATTGTTGGATGGTTTTTCTAGGTATAACCAAGTACTGGTAGTTGAACTCAACAGATTAAAAACTACATTCTGGACTAAATAGGGGACTATCCCTTTTAGGCGCATGCCCTTCAGATTGATAAATGTTGGGGCGACATTCCAACGGGCTATGGACATAGCTTTCTGAGGTCTAATAGGACAAAGCATGGTAGTATACTTGGACGACGTCACCGTGTTTTCAAAGCACAGAGGTGATCACTTACGTCACCTTAGGCCAATTTTCGAAAGATGTAGAAAGTATGGGATTTCACTCAACCCAAAGAAAAGAGTTTTTGTTGTGTCCAAGGGGAATTTTCTGGGTCAAATCATAACCAGGAATGGTATAGTTGTAGATCTCGAGCGAGTGAAGGTCATCGCCCAAATTCCACCTCCTAGTAGCAAAAAGGCCATGCAATCATTCCTTGGGAAAATCAACTTTGTACAAAAATTCATATCAAATTTTGCCCAAATAGTTAGGCCTTTGCAAGGGATGATTAAAAAGAATGCAAGTTTCAAATGGAATCCACCCAAGAAGGAAGCATTTGATAAGATCATGCAGGCCATTGCAGAAGCACCATCCCTCCAAAGCCTAGACTTTAGCAAAGGTTTCATCTTATATACCTTTGCCTTGGATTCATCACTCGGGGTTGTCCTCACAGAGAAAGATGCTAACAACGATGAACGACCCATATCATTCATGAGTGCCGATTTGCAAGGTGTTGAACTGAATTACCCCGAGATTGACAAGCAGGCTTACCCAGTATACAAAGCGGTCAATCATTTCCGATCGTACATCTTCAAGAACCATGTCACGGTGTTCATCCCTCATCCAGCTGTTCGCTCACTTTTTGTGCAGCAAGAGCTAGGAAAAAGACGAGGAAACTGGATGACACGTCTCCAAGAGTATGACCTAGAGTTCAAACTGGCACATATGGTCAAAGGTCAAGGACTCTTCCAAATGGCCGCAGAGGTTGCAAATTCACGTGGGTACGAAGAAGAATGCTAGGAGCAAGAAATCAGCATGTATCAGATTAACAATGTGCCTCAGCAGGGAAACCTTTCTTGGTACTCCAAAATTTTGAAATATTTGGCCCACGGTGTTATGGACCCTGTTTTAACTGCTCAACAGAAACGGGCAATAAGGCTGAAAACTACATCCTACCAGTTAGTACAAGGAAAAAATTTCAAGAAACATTACAATGGAGTCCTACTACGCTGCCTGGAACATGATGAAGCACAAAGCATCCTGACCGAACTACATGATGGACCAGCCGGAGGGCATTATGCAGGTGATACCACTGCCCACAAAATTATGCGCATTGGCTACTATTGGCCAACCCTCTTCAAGGATGCTCACGCATATGTTCGGAAGTGTGCTCAATGTCAAAATTTCACCAACCGGGAAACACGGCCAGCCGCTCCATTATAGTCGATGGCAAAAGAGGAACCTTTTCAACAATGGGGGTTGGACGTGATTGGAGAAATATTGCCGCACTCCTCCAAGCAACACTGGTATATCATCACTGCTACCGACTATTTCACCAGGTGGGTTGAAGCGATACCACTATGCCAATTCAATGATCAAGAGGTAATATATTTTGTCACTCATTGTATCATGACCACGTTTGGCGTTCCAACCTCCCTTGTTTTTGACAATGCAACTTACTTTTTGTCTTTAAATTTGTATGATTTTACTTTGGAAAATGGTATTGTACTTAAACACTCTGCAAACTATTACACCCAAGGGAATGGGTTAGCCGAGTTGACTAATAAGAACCTTATCTGCATCATCAAAAAGACCCTATTGTCCCACCAACAAAACTGGTATAACGCCCTCCATAATTCCCTTTGGGCTGTTCGGGTCACACCCAAATCTTCGCTCGACACCTCCCCATTTTTTCTTTTGTATGGAAAAGAGGCCATCCTTCCTCCCCACCTATCTCTCTCAGTCCTCTAGTTGTCCCAAGAGACCCATGGCACCCCATTCCCCACCTTGCAAGCCCGAATCGACACATTACTGAAACTGGAGGAGGAAAGGCAAAAAACCTGGGAAAAATTTGCCATCCACCAAAGTCGGATTAAAATATGGTTTAATAAAAAGTCCACCGAGAATAAAATTTTCGAAGTAGGAGACCTTGTTCTTAAATGGGATAAATCTCATGAGGAGAAAGGGAAACATTCCAAATTCCAAGCCCTTTGGACAAGTCCATTCCAGATTAAAGAGAAGCTAGGTTCCCACACTTTTAGATTGCAAACTCTAGAGGGAAGAATTGAGGTCCTTCCCGGTAAATGGGCATGACCTCAAGCACTACTTCGCTTAACGGCCCTAGGAGGACTGTCACCACCCCTAGACCATATTTTTTATTTTCTTTTTAGTTTTTGGTTTTTCATTTCCCGCAATAAAAGTGCTTATTCAATCAGCACCTTAGTAAAAGTGTCCTTCTAAGAACTTCAAAAGGCAGAAGGCATTGTAGAAGTCACGCAATTGGCATGCTCTGCCAGGATCTATGTTGATGAAAATTATTTCCTTAAAATCACAAAAGGTGGCAGGAGCTTGTCTGTGATTGACACCCAAAGGTAAAACATGACCTAGTCCGAGCTACTAAGTGCAGATAGCTCACCTAGCAAGCTTGAAAGGGTGTCTGTGGAAATAAATTTGGTTAAAGTAGCAAATAGACTGAAAAGGAACAGGGCTAACTTCGGGTGATGCAAGGATATCTGGGAAAACCTAAATTCCTTATACAAACCAGGAGCAACCTCTCTTCCAAGTAAAATAAGTCGAGATCCCTCATCCACCCAGGAAAAATTGCTTTTATCAAATAAGTGCCCTGAGCACATCTAAATAAGTGCCTTGAGCACATTTAAAATAAGTGCAGTAGCACACCAATAAATGGTAAAGGATTGAGAAAGGCTTCCTTCTCAGAGAGGCGATGCAACGACTCCACTGGGGTACTGACCGGGCTCGCCGCCAGCGGAGCAACGTCCGTGACTCCTAGGCAGCGACTCTGCTGGGACCGCGAGGTTCGCAGGCAGTGGAGCAACACAATGAGAACGAAATAACTATACCAGATCCTAGAAATCCCTGAAGTGCTCCAACCTTTTCGGTTCGGAATCCAGAAGTAAAAGCTCGGTCAACCAGCACCTAAACAGGCAAGCAGGCGAAGCAACCTCATGAGGTACAAAAGAAAAAAATCATGGGAACCTAAGGGTGAAAGGAATAGCCTGCTAAGGCCCCTTTCCCCCCCCCCCCCTCCCCCAAAAATATAAATCATCAGTAGAGATTCTGGACTCTACCAGTGAATATCCATTCGTTGTAGCTGCTATAACACCCTCCAAATTTTTCCCCCCTTTCAAAATTTTGAGCCCCTAAGTCGACAAGATGAGGTCAAGCCTAAATCTTTTTTTTCCAATTCTCCAAGTCACAATATTCTTCATTTTTTTTATTACGCAACCTTGCGACCCAGTGACCCAGGTCACTGAGTCGCAGGATCACTGAGTCGCAAACCAAGAAAATTCCGCAGTTTGCAACTTTGCGACTTGGCAACCTCGTGACCCCGGGTCGCGAGGTTGCACCACCCATAATTTATGACTTTTGCGACCTAGCAACCTGTATTTATGGCGCAAATTTGCGACCTCTTTATATATATAAGGGTCGCTAGGTTGCATTTCACTCGCGCGAAGAAGAAGAAAAATGCCTCTGATAGTTCGACTGGAACGCATTTTTTTCGGGTAATTTTCCATTTCCTCCTGATTTTTCCTTATTATGACTGCCCTTTTCCCCCCCTTTACCTCACTGACACTCTTTAAAGCTTCATGCTTACCATAGGATTGCTTCCCATGAGCCCTGGCATGCTTATATTCCAAATCTATTCTTTCTACTCTCAGCCCATCCATGTTTCCCATCCGAGGCCCAGTGCGACTCTGCAACCTTGCAACCATGCGACCCAGTCGCAGGTCACTAAGTTGCTAAGTTGCATCTAATTTCAAGTTGAACGACCAAGCAACCTAGCGACCTGGTCGCTAGGTCGCTAGGTTGCTAAGTCGCATTTCCTTTCAAATTGATCAATCAGCGACCCAGCGACCCGGTCGCCAGGTCTCTAAGTCGCTTTTCCTATTGAACGCACCCCTGTGCAACCCAACGACCCAACGACCTGGTCACAAGGTCGCTAGGTCCCAATTTTTCTCATTCTTTTAGCCATACTTTCTCAGAGATAACCCTGTTATTATTAAAATGAAGTTTGTCTTATCGTGGGATGGTTTTCTGACAATACCAGGTAATATTGAAGCAGAGCTATGTTGCATATCCATCTCGTCAGCCTCAAGTGACATGGGTCCCCCAGCAGTCTGAAAGAGGAACAAAAGTCCTAAGGTGGTAGTTGTGGAAGAAGAAGAGTTACAATTCTCCACTGCCCCCATGTATGGGGACTCAGTATGTACCTTTGGCTGGGGAGACAGCATGACCTGGTACCAAATATACTAGGAATTTTCCAAACCCGATTTCCCAGAGGACCTTCCAGATAGGCAGGTATATATACAGGTAAAATGGTCTAAGTTGCATTACACAGCAGCCCACCCGCCAATATTCCCTTGTGCAAAGATTGTAGAATGGATCTTGCAGAGAGTCGATCCCGAGAACTGGGTTATATGGGATCATGCCGGGGATGCTGTGGCTACTCTGAAAGGACAAGACGTTGAGGTGTATTACAGATTTCCTGCTAGGGAGTAGACACTCAACGAAGAATGGTGTAAAACCCATGTTGTGCCGATACCCGAGATTTTGAAAGGATGGTGGGAAGAACCGGAGAATTTTCGGGTTAAAAGGGACCAAGAATATCCGACGCAAGGCCTCAGAACAGCATACAAACTTGTGGCCGCAATGCTGTGTAGAATGTATGGCCGTCTGGATGCTACCTTTTTCAGTGGTACATGGGTCTATCTCATGTACGCCATCATAGTACAGGGCACGCACTTTAATTAGGCCAATGTAATTATGGAAGCCCTCAAATCTAACATCAATGAAGCACTTGCCCTTGACGACGTTTTTGCATCCAGGTTTTACATGGCTTCATACCTTTTAGATGTATTCTGTGCAAGGTGCAGCTTCGATGAATGGGCGCACAACTGGGTAGCAGAGAAAAGCGGCCCAATTCATAAGTATCTTAGGGTGTTTTGGGACTCCTCGTACAAGTAAGATATGGAATCAATATCATATATTTTTATCCCAACCCTCTATCACATATTATTCAGGATGGAGGCTCCTTGCATCTCCTGGCGGGTAATGGAAACAATAACTCAGGTAGCCCATTGGTTCTTGGATACAGAATCTACTACTATCAGAGTGTTCGGTTCCCTCAAAGCCCCTCACACACAGCCCAAGTTTGCGACAGACAAACTCCTACTCCAGGAAATATGCTATCAGATGTCTGGAGGGTTCACCAAAGTACTGACCAAAGGTAAGAAAAAACCATGGCCAACTCTACCACTCACCATCGGTGCCTATACAGTCAAATATTTCAGAGAGGTGGAGGTAGAAACTGAGCATTTGAAATGATTTCATTTTCCCACTTTGGCACACCGAACGTATGACACTAATAGGATTGTCCCCGCACATTGCAAACGAGCCAAATTTAGATGGAGCTATCAACACACTAACTACTCCACTGAAGACAGAATCCAAAACTGGTATAGTAAAGATAGGGAGTATGCTCCAGATGAATCCGTCGATCAAGAAGGCCAGGAAGGCCAAGATGACCAGACCTTAAAAGAAAGAGCACAGACCATGGGGGGGGCTTCGTCATTCAAGGGAACAACTACAAAGACAGCACCTGATCTCGTGGCCCCATAACAAGAAAGGAGGCTAAAGCTCAGAAGGAGGTTGAAGAGAAGGCCAGAGCAGAACATGAAAAGAAGGGGAAGCAAGTAAAAGATGATCCAAAAAATATGAAGAAAGAAGAAACCCCCAAAAGGAAAGAGGAAGAGTAGAGGAAGAAAGAAGAAGAGCGGAAAAGGAAAGAGGAGTGAGACAAGGTTGAAAGCTAATTTCGGTTAAAAGAAAGCCAAGGTAAAGTGGAAGCCAAACGACTCTTAAAGGAAGAGCAGGACAGACTGATGGTTGAAAAAAGGAGGAAGGAGGAAGAAGATAGGAGGGAAAAAGACAAGGCAATCGAAGAGGCAGAGAGCAGCAAGACGCCTCCTCATGATACTGATATAGAGATGCTTCAAACAAGCCCTGTGAGTATAGCTAGTGTTTCCCTCTCAGAATTGGGCATTACTGTGGGACAAGATGAAGAAGTATTTTATCTTACCAGGATCTCCTATGACCAATAATCACACAAGATTCGGCAAGAAAAGAGGAGATGCCTAATGCGAGACCACACTAGACCTCTCACAGCTACCACCGACAAGGATATCGTACTGAACACTCGGACGAATCCAGTAATGATTGCCTCAGTCGGCAGAGCATTTGCAGCTTCCACGGAGGATAATGTTAGCAGGATGAGCAAAGAAATTTTGGCCTTACAGAACATGCTGCAAGCTTCGGAGCAGAAAACAACCAAGGCAGAGCTAGAAAAGAAAGCATTGGAAGAAGAGGTACAACACCTACAGGCTCATAGCACTTCCTCAAATGAAGCAACACTGACCATCCAAGGAGAGGGGGTCACATTAGAAGTCACTATAAGGAAGGTGTATAGAGAGATGTTTTCTATAAAGCAAACTGTTGCACCACTACTAAGGGCTCAGGCTGAAACAAAGAAAAAGAACGCCCAGCTTAAAGAGGCCTGCACCACTTTAGATCACGTCCTAGAATGGTCCAATGCATACCCAAAAGCTCCAGCTACCTTGCCGAAGAGGGACTGGATCAGTACCCAAAATGATAAGGCTCAGATCCGAATCGGGGTACAATCTAAGGAAAAGCTGGTCAAAGATTTGGAGAAGGTGATGACCACATATGATCACTTGATCAGTGGCATAGAATCAATGGCTGAGTTGCATCACATTACTCCCCTTGGCCCTCTGAGTGAAGACAGGACTTGGCAGCAAATCGATCAAGATATCAAAGCCTTCATGCAACCCATCGAGCAAGCAGCAGCTTCCCGAGATTTACAGGCATCAAGGGAAAATATAGTCCAATTTATTGTGACACTAGTGTGAATCTACACTAAGTTGGCATCCTTTTCAAATTAGATTAATATCAAAAGAAATACCATGATTCCGAATGCCCTCAAATGCATACACAGATTAAAGGAAGACACACCTCTGATCACCTCGATTACTGCTGATTATCAAGCATGGCAGACCTACCTCTGAGACTAGCTACAAGTGATCATTCTCGACCTAGAAATCTCTCAGCTCATAAAATTATCAAGGCATTGCAAAGGTCGCATAACAAAGAAGGTCGCAGGTCGCAGAATCCGTCAAGTCGCAGGTCGCATGATCCACCAGGTCGCAGGTCGCAGAATCCACCAAGTCACAGGGCAGCCCAATGGTCCGGAAGGAAAAAAGTGAGAAGCCCAAAGGGCAAGTCTTGTGTTATAAATATCTCCTTCGAGAAATTGTAAATGACCTTTTTTTTTTGGGACTCAGAGATATAGAGCATTGTATAGAAGGACTACACATTTTTGAGTATGAATACAAGCATTTGTTAACTCCATTTTTGGATCTAATGTTGGTCAATGTGTGGACACTATGAGTATTCTATTTTTAGTTTCTAACATCTTTTGATTAATGAAATTGTGTCTCCAATTACATCATTTATGCATTATAATTTTCTAAACATGTGTTAATGGTGCTAAGTTTACTTCGCTTTCTCAATGAATGTTAATAACTTTGTTTACTGACATTTATATTATCACCAAAACCATTTAAGGAAGTGAAGGGTTTTCTGCCATAAATAATTGTTTCTTCTATGGTTAGAACAACGTACAAGCATGACCCTAATGATATGTTGTTGACAGCATTTCCTTTGGCCCCGTGCTCTATTATTCAGCTTGCTACGCATAGTGTTGTATGTTCATTTAATTCATCAATCATGTGTCTTGTATCATCCGAATAAGCGTGTGTCCACAAGTTTATAGAGTCCTACTGAGACCCAAGCAAAGGAGAATTAAGTAGTAACTGGACCCACACCCCGAACGGGATCCCTATTCCAAATGGTTTATAGTCTAGTTGGGACTTTTTACCGGGGAGATCCGCTGCTATTGGCCGAATAGATTTTCCCGTCAACTGGTTCTAAGGTGGAATTGTGTTATTTATTTATTTATTTATGATATAATATTATATAATATAATTTATTAGGGCTCAGTTTTCCCATATACTCATTTAATTTTTTTATTTATCGTTTCCCCCATTTGTTCTACTCGGGGTTTTTTTACTGTGGTCAATAGCTTCACAAAGGTCCCATGACTCCTTTCTAGTTCCCCATTAACCTTACCTCTCACTGACAGCTCCCTATTCTTGTGGGGGAAGGGGTCCATAATCGGTCCTCACTCAGACATCTCTGACTTTCCCGGTGGACACATTTCTCCCAGGCCTGACCGGTTGACTATGGGTTCCTTTCCCACCTCTGCGGTTTCTATGCATCCGTTGGTTTCTATGACCTTGGAACTAGGTAGTTGTGTGTAATGGTGTTTCTTGCTCAAGTGGTTGCATTTCTTGATTCCTGCAATGACAGACGATGAGGTGGATTACTCACCTGGCCCTATGGAACACACTCAAACTTTTGTCTGGCATTCACACCCTAGAGTTGTGGGTCGGGTGGACGAGGTGGCTATGGAAAGTGTGGACATGGAGGACATGGGTATAGGGTCAGCTTCCATACCACCATTTACGTTGGAGAATCCATCCCCATTTAATTCATCCATGTGCACAGAACCCTTATTACAACCCTTGGCTTCCCCGGCGTTCTCCATAACTTCACCTGTCATCTTACGACTCTCGAAACAGTAGGCTCAGGAGACTCCGGACGCCTTCGATCCCTTCAGTGAGGGGCTGGTCTAAGGATGTTTTTCTTACACTCAGGATGATTCTCTCGGGTTTGAACAATTGGAAATTAATAGAGGTGAGTTGCCTTCCCATCAACAGGTTGTACCGGAAGTTCCCATATTGGTTGTGGATTTTGGTTGCTTCGAGCGAATCCCACACTCTACACCTTAGCAAGAAGAACCTTAGACATCTGATTCAGATGAGGCTTTGTAACTAGATGGGTTTGGGCAGCTAAGGTAGATGGGACGTGGCAAGAGGAAGCATTGGCTTCCCTGATGTTCTCCATAAATTCACCTTCCGTCTTACGACTCTCAGAATAGTAGGCTCAAGAGACTCCAGACGCCTTCGAGCCCTTCAGTGAGGGGCTGGTCCAAGGATGTTATTCTTACGCTTAGGATGACTCTCTCAGGTGTTAGGGTCCCGTGATTTGGCCGATTGGCTAGCCAAATGACGATGTAACATCAAACCAAGCTTTGGAGCCCAAGGACCTAGCCTTCCTGGACTCAGAGAGGGCTCTCTCTATATGTGTAAAAGATGTCGGTGTGTTTACTTGCGGTGTTCTGATATTAGGCTAGTTATGAAGTGTGTTTTTTGGTTTTTTTAGTTTTTAAGTTTGTGAGGGATAAAACTGATCAAATACATAAACTGGATAACAAGATGTAGATAAATTGGGCTATGGGGTCAAACAGGTCAAGGAAGCTGTGAAGTGATGATGTAAAGCTGCTGTAGGGCCGATTTGATTCACGATAGAAGGGATCTCTGGGAAAAATGGATTAAGTGGACAACAAGTTGGTGAAAGACAAGGGATTTCAAGTGTAACTAGTTAATAGCAGACAATAAACATGTAATAGCAAGCCATTAATCATGCTAAGTATAACTATAAGCTAATTAATACATAGAAATCAAACATTCCAGCCATACATAGAGGTATAGACCCTCTAACTTCGGGAAATGGCTATCAGACTTTGGGGAAAACACATAAGACAAACTAACAACTCATAAACTACGCCGGAACGCCTAAACATAGTCTCTAAGTCATTGGGCACTTGGACAAATAAGTTTTCATAGTTTTAGGCAAAGGGCTAGATCGGGACTAGGCCTCCTTGGTTCAACAAGATAATCAACAAATCAGTCAAAGAGAAAGTTTTATGGACAGAACTATGGGCAGCTGATAGGTAGGTAGGGAAAACCATACATCCTACTCAACATACATAGAACTTATGAATAAAACTTAGCAACAATACCTTAAGTTACTAAAGAGCAGCTAAGAATTCTTTAGCATAACTAAGGGAGAGGAAAACATCAAGCTATGAAGATTCAGGGATTTTGAGGTGCCTCCATGGGCATATCTCAAAATCAATCTTTACTGATCTATAGCAGCAAGAAATATGTAGTATGAATGAAAACTAGAAGACAAAACACATTAAGAAGCACTATACCATTCTACCATGTCGAGGAATCCATCAACAATCCTTCATCATTCCTCAAAAGCATCCAAGAGGCAGTCCAAAAATCATAACTCAAGTGTATTCTTCAAAGCTCATATGACCAATGTATTAATTCTTCCCTCAAGTTCAGCCTCTGATTTACAATGAGAACCATGGAATAAATAGGCTTGAGGGAGGAAAACCTCATGGAGCAACTAGCTATCCCATTGGCCAAGTCAAAATATCTAAACTTGTCCTTGAGGCTTTGCAAAGCCCAAGGCACAAAATATCCCATAAAATATCTAAAAAACTGCTAAAAACGGAAATTATATTGACTTTACATGATTTCCCAAGGATAAAAATAGCTTAACGCACATTTGGGAAAAGCAGATTTTTGGAGTTCAAAAATTACAAAAATACTTCATATTTATGCCTGAAAAAGGTCCCCTGACTTGCTGGATGCAATAGGCAGCCTTCCCGATGTCGAAATGAGGCTCATGAGGGCTTCTGGAAAGCTTTATGTGTCTATTTTCCGGCACAACTGGAACCAACTCAATCCGAGGTCCGGAAGTCATCCAAAACTGTACCTGTGTGAAAAAACCCAGAAAATAGCAGACTGCTGATATGGCGGGCAGAATGTGCAAAATGAGGGTGTTTTTCGCCAATTTGAGGGGGCGAATGATCTTCAAATGCCATGAAAATCGCTGGAGACCTGCTCATGGAATTATGGCATCCATCGGTATCATCCTCCTCCCTTGAAAACTCATCAAACTGACATGGCGAATTTATGAGTTTTTGGCCAAAAACCCAAAAAATGCCAAAAACCAAAAGTTGTCGAAAAAGGCCCAAAATTGGCATGCATGACCCTCAAGGGTCCATAGCAACATGCTCTGAAGCTGAGGCTAAAATATCAAGGGCTGATATGCTTTTCCCTTCCTTCCGTGCTAGGCGCTTCCCCTTCAACTTCTTCAATTTCTCTTGTGCTACCTTTAATTTTCGCCTGGAAAACTGATTTAGCTTCTGAAAGTGAAGAGTCCTCTTTCTTTGTAGCTCAAGATCCCTATTTTCCCTCTCAAGCTTTGTTTCCAGATGCTGGTTAGCTCTCTCAAGCCATGCTTCTTTGTTTTCCTCAATTTTCTGCTCAAGGAGGGCAGTGAGAGGAAAAGCTTCGAAATGAGCTTGTTCTTCTGCTCTCTGTTTTTCCAAGGCTCTTCTAAGCCCGATGGTCCTGGGCCTTTTCCGCTTAGGCTGGTCTTCCTCCTCTTCATCATCAAACTCGCCAAGGAGCTCTTCAATTCTTACTTGCGCCTTTTCTGCCTCTTTCTTATACTTGATTGCCCTTGCCTCATGAATAGCAGCATGAAACTTCATTTGTTTGTTTTCAACCTCCAAGAAGTGGTTGAAATTCCTCGCCCTTTGAAGGTCTTCTTGTAACACCTCAATTTGCCCCTCTTTGTGAATGAGGAGGTTTTCAAGGAGGCGGGCCTCATTTTCACTATCATCGCTTTGGATAGGGATAATAGCTAATTTACCTCCATGCTTGGCACTTTCTCCAACTATGCTTTTGCCCTTGAAAGCCAATCTAGCGCTTTTCCTCCTTGGCAAGCTAGAAGGTGTCTTTTTGGACAATTTCCTCTTGCTAGGAACAGTCTTGGTCACTGTTTGGATGGCAGCTTCAGCTTGCTGTTCTTCCTCAATATATTGTCCATTTTGTGGCTCAAAAGGTGTTTCAATTGTCTGCCCAACTTGCTGCTCCTCAACTGCTGTCTGCTGTTGTTCCTCTTCCTGTATCTGCTGCTGTCCTTCAAAATCTGCCTGCTGCCCTTCATCATCCATCTGCTGCTGGCCTTCATCCTGTATCTGCTGCTGTTGTTCACTGCTTTCTCCTTCTCCTTGTGGTTCACTGCCCTTTCCTTCTCCCTGTTGACTTGGCTGCCCAGTAGTCATTTTGAGTTTTTTAGGTGTAGGCCTACTAGACAAAGGCACTGGGCGATGAACAGGCTGAGTAGGAGACACATGAACAGGAGGGACAGTGGAAAAATCTGAATGGCTAATGAATGAATCCCATGAAATCCCCTTCTTCTCTAGCTGGTGTAAGAAGATAATCTTGATCAAGGAATGATGAAAGAGAGAAGGGATTTGTTGAGGTGGAGCCTTCTTTTGGACAGTAGCTGCCATTTTCTCTATGCTTTTGGACAAAAAGTACGGAAGGTTTAGTTGCCTGCTTCTGGTAAAATGCATCAACAAGTGGACATGGTAGGCATAAATTTGATTAAACCTCCCTTCACAAGTGAAATATCTCATTATGGCTTTCATCAGTGGAGCATAACTGTCAAGAAGATAGGAAAAAGGGAAAATAGCAGTGATGGTCTCCCTATGTTCAGGCTTGATGAAAGGTTTATAATCCTCTAAATCAAGATGAGCTTGTTTAAACCACTTTTCACCATGATACGGGATCTTGGTAGCTTTGGACACATACCTTGGGGAGATTTTGAAATCAAGATCCGCCAATTGGAAGTGTTTTTCCTTGAATCTCAAAGCGCACAAATGTGTTAGTGGCGAAAAACTCTTGACTTCCTCTATCTTCTGGCAGAAATCAATACAGCCTACTTCATGGAAATTGAAAAGCACAGATGGGTGAGCATTGATTTCTTCTGTGGAGATAGGCTCATATCTCTTATGTGGACCGCTCCTGTGATCTTTCTTTGGAGGCATTCTGTCTTGAACAAGCTTTGGAAGAGGCAAACTGCCTTCACTGTATGTAAAAATGCTTTGCTGGATTTGAAACTGGTCACTATGCTGTTTGGACAGAGAAAAATGTGAGGTGAAGGTTTTGCAACAAGTGTTCCTTTGAATAAACAAACTCTGCTCTCCTTAAAACCAGCCCTTCACCCTTGGAGGTATCTCAGCCAGGTAGGTATCTCAATGGGTTCTTATAGCAAAGATGAGGCAAACTGCTGTGTAGATTTCCTGTATACAGTGTTAAGCAATCATTCCTCCTGTGAATTTGTTAGAGGTCAACCAACACTTGCATTTGTGTCTCTAATACCAAACTTCAATATTAAAACCCTGCTCTTCAGAAATGGTCTTCTTCTTGAAAAAATGTCACAATCAACAGCTCTTCAAACTGATACAATGTAGTGGAAAGAAGGGCAGACCTAGGTTAGGTGAAATATCAGTGCACAGTGTTTTATGAAGAACACTTTTCACTTGTGAAGTTAAGAAATCAACCACCACCTTTATACCTCTGTCTCCAATGTCAAAATTCAATCATCAACAACCTGTCCTTTAGAAAGTGGCCCTGCACCTTTGGAAAATCTCTGTTCAAAAAATTCACAGTAGTGAAAAAATACAGTGAAAGAGGGGCAGTCTGCTAAAAGAGTGTGCTGTGAGAAAATGCTAAAAACACTCTGTTTTTTGAAGTCTTAGATGTCAACCAATACACCTAGCTCCTTGCTCAAGGAGGCTTTCAGTCATTAAAAATTTTGCCCTGTATAGGTGTGCCCACTTTCCACTGATCTTGCATATGTGAAATCAACCCTTAGTCTTTAGACAGTCAATACACAGTATTGGAGTAAAAAATGACAGAGTTTTTAGAAAACTGTAAAGCTTTTAGACAGAGGTTATATGAGTTTTCTCTTTCAAACAACAAGAATGTCAAAACCCCTTTTACTGAGTGCACTTCACTGTTTTAATAGTGTGGAAATGTTTGGATGACAGTGTGAAAAGTTCCTCTTCAGACTTAAACCTGTCTTTCTACAACAAAATTTCCTTTTAATCAAAACACAACTCTTTACAGGAAAACCTCTGCCTTTCGATTGTTTTGAAAACAAACTGCCCTTAATCTCAGAACCAAGTATCTCTATAGGTGTTTGTTTGAATAACACAGCCAGCCCTTTAACTTATTTCAACACTTCTCACTGTGTGGAAAACACTGTTTTTAGCTATAATGACAAGGTCAGAAGTTTTAAACCTTCTTGTCACTTAGCAAAACCTTGAAATCGATGGGGAATATATAAAAATACCTTGAATTTTGATGAACACCCGTTTTGAAAGCTGAAGTAACGCTGGAAACCTTTGACACTTGCGCGGCACCCTTTGAAGAAAACACGTCGCGCAATAGAAAGTCTGTCGGGTCGGCCTGTCGGGTGGTCGGGCGGCCTGTACAGGCGTGTCGCGTCAATGTACAGGCATGTCGCGCTAACAAAGGCGGCCCGTTCAAATTCTCTGCCAGGCACGTCGCGCAATCACGCAGGCGCGTCGCTCAGCCGATAGACGGTGTTTCAACTCTGCAAACCGACCAGAAACTTTGCTTTGGTGCTAGGGAGGCACGGGATTTGTCTTTCAGTTTTGAAAATGACATTCCTACTCTCACACTTACTCCTTTATGTCATTTCAAACCTTTTTTCAACGGTCACCTTGCTTTGAAATGTAACGTAGGTTTTTTTCAAATCTGTTTTGTTTTCAGACTGTGGGTTTGTCATTTTGAATATGTAGACCCGAACAATGACTCTGACCCTGAGCTTTAAACCTTGGCAAACAACTCAACAATTTCTACATCACTTCTGCCACTGTGTTTTAATAATACAGGTAATATTTATGATGCATAACAACCCTTTATAAAACTGTCAATGAAATACCTGAATACTGCTTCGTTCTTTTGAATCATCAAAAGGTTGTGCTTCTTTTTAAACTTATTCAAACAATGATCATATGCTGAATGACTTTCTGAACAAAATGAACAATAGCTCACAAGGGGATATCTTCTTGGTGATGGAATTCAAAAACCCTGTCTGCTGGTTCTCTTTCCATGTATTTCAAAGTTTTCAAAGCTGGATAATGACCTGTGAAAAAATGTATTGACTGTTCCCCTGCTTTGCAGAAATGCCTCCTCTTTTTAAGATTGGTGTTGACAGAATCTTGTAGATGTCCTTGGACTGGATTTGCAATAGTGAAGTGCTTCATGGGTTTTGAGTGCTGCCCAGACCTAATAAAACTCATTTCCAACAAAACCCTGTCTTAATCTGCTGATGGCTATATGATGAGAAGGCTTTGGCAAAAGTTCTTTTTGTTCATGGTGGCAACCCCTACTTCCAGGTGATACACAAGCTCCTTTCTGGACTGTAAGTGCACTCTTTTGGCTACATGCTTTCACACTATACTTCTCTGTTTTACTCAAAAAGAGCTCCTTTAAACTTCTGGGTAGGTGATAGTGGAGTGCTGTTTTAACCACTTCCTTTAAAGAAACTGCTCCTTTTGGTATCAATGCATGCATATATCCAATATTTTCTCCCTTCCACTACAGGCACAGTTTAACAGAAATCTCATTTGAATAGGAAAACCAATACCTTTGTATCATAAACACTATCATTTACCTGTGTAATGACTTCTATTTAATTTCTTTGTATCCTTCCACTGCACTTTTAGATCAATCAGTTTTCAAAAACCTGCAATGGCTTTGGCCATCTGCTCATACATGGAGGAGGCTCTTCATCAGGTAAGGTATCTGAAGGTTTTTTAACAAATCTGTTTGACACAGCTTTTCTCTGGATGTGATGGTAAGTGAACCTCTTGAAAAACATCAATATTAGCATCTCTTCTTGCAAGCATCACTGTATTTCAGCAAAAACCCTAGCCAAAGTGACATTGTCTCTCTGCACTGTTCTAGGGGTGACTGAAATATCATCATTTGGTTTGGTCATCTCATGACAGATTACTTGACAAATAGTTTCTGTGACTATGGAGGTTAGTGCCTTTTGAAAAACCAAGAACTTTCTTTCTGCCTATGTAATGGCATTTGTTGTCAGCATCTATTCCATTTGATCTTGTGGAAAAACAGGCTTCTTATGATTGGGATGTTTATTGATGACATGCTTTTCTAAAGTTCAATATTTCACATGATTTGAAAGTTTCAAATGGCTTTCTTTATCAGACCAGACTCTCTTTTCCCTTGAGCTAGCATATTTCAACTGTATTCCTGTTATGATCATCAGTCACATTCATAAAACCTGGAGTCTCTGTTTCATTTGTTCAGTTCAAGGCAAACCTGGACTCTTGCAATCTTCAAAGTCAATAGTGGCCAACGCCCTCTGCTTGTGGATGAAGGAGGTGCCCTAACCCTCTGCTTGTAAATGAAGGAGGTTCTGGGCCATGACCATTTGCCAGTTTGCTGTGACAGTGGTGTCTTTCTGTGATTTTCATGCTGGAAAGAACTGTAAAGTCTGGATGAGTAGCTTTCTGTTTTGCAGACATATCTCAGGCTCAAGTTACATTTAAAAGTAGCTGTTCCTCTAACTGTAAATTCAAGCATTTACTCCATGAGATGAAATTATATTTCCTGCCTTTGTAGAAACCATAGAACACTGTGAAAAACCTAATAGTCAGCTTGAGATTGGGGTTTATGCAGTGCTGAGATCTAGGGGATGTGAGTGGCGCGACTTAGGGCTGTTTGTCAATTTCATTTGCAAAGTAAGAGGTCGGTCATGGTAGGTCTGTTGCAGATGGAGGCTTTTTGGCTTTTTGATGATTGCCAAGGGTGAAATGTCTTAAAGCGCCACTTCCTAACATAGGGGAGACTTTTGAAACAGATGTGGATTTTCCTTTTAAAGCTGATGGGCAGATCAAGAAGGCTGAAGCTAGATAGGCTAGTGACCATGAGGTTTTGATTTCGCCAGGGGTGGACTGAATAGGTAGAAGGGCGAAAAAAGTTTTGGGAGGGTTTTCTGGATGACATATTGACATAAGGAAATTAGTTTCTAGAAAACTCAGCGGTTTGAACAACTGGAAATTAACAGAGGCGTGTAGCCTTCCCATCAATAGGTTGTACCAGAAGTGCCTGTCTTGGTTGTGGCTTCTGGCTACTTTGAGTGAATCCTGCACTCTACACCTCAGCAAGAAGAACCTCAGACATCTGAATCAGATGAGGCTTTGGGACCAGACAGGTTTGGGTAGCTAAGGCAGACGAGACGTGGCACTAGGATCAGGGAAAATAAGGACCTTTTCTTCGGTCAAGGAGTGGGTATGGAGGAGATAGAGCACACCACTTAGATAGTTTTAGGAGGCAAAGTCCGCGGAAGAAGTTATACCTACGCTAGACTCAAAGTTTGGATGGATTAAATATGGGGAAATACTCTGGCACAGCTTCTGAGGGTTTTAACGATGAGCAAGGGATGGTTTTCCCTCATCTTTCCACAGCCTGACATGGTGGAGTGGTCCCTTTCGAAATATTGGCATATTGAGATGAATCCAGTTTTATTGAAGATATGGATGCCACTGTTCAATCCAGACAAGGAGAAAGCTGGGGTGGGTCCTATATGGATCAGACTTCCAAGACTACCTATGCATTTTTGGAATGAATCTGCCTTTCATTTCATTGGGGAAGGTTTGGGAATTTACCTGGACAATGACCGATCTTATCTGGATTCAGGGAACATATCAATGGCTTGTATTCTTGTCCATTTGGACACCATGGATGGCCTCCTCAAAGCAAACAACCTCCATTTCAATAATATGGTGCGGGCCAAATTCTCAATTATGGAGGGGTTCCCTTCAGGTACAGGAGGCATCATGAGGTTGGGCACCTGTAAAAAGAGTGCCCACTCATCGTGGTGACCCTAGCCCCTTCAAAAACACTGGCTCATATGGTGACTCAAACACAGGATGGGGGAGAGGCACAGGATTGCGAGGTACCTGTGTAGGAGGATTGTGGTACTACTTGCCTCGTTGGTTGGCCATCAGTCCCCATTACGTGCTCGCAATCACAAAATAGAGCGACACTCTCTCCATTGGAGCATCCAGTGCTTAATCCAAGTAACAATCATGTTTCCTCCCTTTCGGATGTAAATTCTATGTTTTTCTCTTCTGCCCTCTCATTGTCTGATTCATCAAATTTTATTAATCTAAATAATTGCAAGTTGAATCCCCTTAGCTACCCTATTGCAACCACCCCACCTTCTGTTCCTCAGCCCGACTCCCTCACATAGCTGGTGACTCTACCTCCCACCCATCTTAGGATTCCGATAGCCTTTTCGTGGGTCACCACTACAACCTAAGATCGACCTCCCATTCTCATGATCCCCTCACATTGGGCCTCGGCGAGGATACAAGGGGGACTATCCCGAAAGCATCAAGTGGGTTCCCTCATCCTAGACAAGAGCTATGGGGAAATCCAGCTTGGAGGTCGCGCCTGACACTCAACACTCCATTGGTCAGGTTCTTAGAGCAAATAACACCTAGGACAATAGTGAACCATGATTTGTATCTCCCTAAACTGTTGTGGTTTGGCCAATCCATACAAAAAAATGGCTCTCAAGTGTCTACTGGACCATGTTAAAGTAGATGCCATATTCCTACAAGAAACTCTCGATGATGGTTTAATTGTTTCAAAAACTCTATCATCCCTAATTCCCAATTTCACCTTCCAGATGATTGATGCTAGAGGTCGTTCTGGTGGATGTGCCATTGGACTCAATAACAGTTCTATATCAATTCACAATTGGTGGGGTTTGGATGGCATTCTTGGTGCAGACATTACAACTCACGAATCCAATCTCATGATCTCACTTATCAACCTTTATGGTCCTTGCCATTATAGGGAGGCTTTCTAGGATGATTGGATGCATAGCTATATAATGCAGAGGGATAACATCATTCTAGGTGAGGACCTAAAATTTTCAATTGGTCTCTCTGAGTCCTGGGGGTCGGGGGCCTCCCTGGACTCATTATCTGATTATTTTCAAAATCTCATTGATGAGGTTGATCTCTTGGACCTAGCAATGCCAAAGAAGTGCCCGACTTGGAGGAACAGAAGGACGGGTGATTCTTCCCTGGCTAGAAGACTTGATTGTTTCCTGATCAAATCCTCATTGGAAGAGAATTTTTTCATGGATAGGAAATGCGTTAGGATCAGGGGTTCATCAGACCACTCTCTGATTTATCTAGAATTTTTAATAGGCCTGTAAAAGCCCCGAGCCCCTTTCAAATTTATCTATGTTTGGCTTTAGGAACCAGATTTCCATTCCATGGTCACTAAGGAGTGGATCCACTATGAGCATCTCCCTGATCAGACACCTGCCATGGTGCTCTACAATAACCTGTCTCAGTTAAAGTCTCTCACCATCAGTTGGGCTAGAAGTAAGAAAGTTAAGGAGAAATAAGCGTTAGAGAACATTGAGATGGAGATTGGCACTTTAACTAGGTCAGATCTTAGTGGTTTTAGATCAACAAAAGAAAAAGTCAGAATTATTGCTCTAGAATTGGCAAAAGCTAAGATTCTTAGAAAACATGAGGAGGAATGGTGACTTAAAAGCAGGGCTATCTGGCTGCAAGCTGGGGACGATAACACCAAAAATTTTCAGCAATGTGCTAAGGGCAGAAGGGTTGTCAACACCATCAGGGACCTCACTGATCAGAATGGAAGAGTGGCTCATACTCACTCCCAACTAGCCGACATGAGCATCAATCACTTCTCTAGAAAATATAGGGCACCTGAGAATGCCAACATGATTGAAATCATGCAGATTGCCTATTCCTTGCACATATTTGTGGAGGAGGAGAAATTGGAGGATCTAAACGCCCCAATCACCTTGGGGGAAGTGGAAGGGGTATTAAAATGGTTTAAGAAGGACAAAATCCCAAGGCTTGAGGGTTGGCTGATTGAATTCTACCTCACTTTATTTGAACTCATTAGTAAGGATCTATTACAGGTCATTGAAAAAAGTAGGACCTGTGGACAAATATATGATGGATTCAATGCCACCTTCATTGCGCTCATCCCCAAAATTGAGAATCCATTATCTTTCCATGATTACAGGCCAATATCTCTATGTAACTAAATCTATAAGATAATCTCCAAAATAATTTCTAACCATATTAAGCCCATTCTCTCACAACATATTGCCAATTAGCAATTTTCTTTCATCAACCATAGACAAATTCATGAAGAGATTGGCACTGCTCGAGAGGCCTTACATTCCATCAAGCTCAAGAATCTTAAGACCACCATCCTCAAAATTGACCTTGCAAAATCTTTTGATTGTGCCAACTGGAATTATTTGCATCTCATCCTCATTCATATAGGCTTCCCTCATGCATTTACAAATTGGATTATGGGCTATATTACAAATGCCTCTTTCAACATCCTTATAAATGGTGCTGCAACATATTTTTTTCATGCAGGAAGGGGCCTCAGGCAAGGTTACCCTCTATCCCCACTTCTCTTCCTATTGATTATGGAAGGACTATCCTCAATCCTGGCACAAGACAAAGATGATGGATCCATTCATGGGATCAGAATTAATGATTTTGTACAGCTGACTCATTTATTGTTTGTTGATGATGTAATTATTTTTCTTGATGGTTCCTGTCATGAAAATACAATTTTTTTCAATCTACTCAACCTTTTCAGTAAAACTACTAGAATGGACCCCAACTAAAGGAAATCGACCATCATAATGGTGTGATACTCGGCCTTTGAATGCAGACACGCTATGTGAATCTTCCATTTTTACCGTAAGCATTTGGAAGAGGGATCACATTACCTTTCTTTCCACGTCAAACCAAATTATTACCGCATAAAGGATTGGAACTGGCTTATTGCTAAAGTCAATCGCAGAATTAACATCTGGAAACTGAGATGGCTCTCCAGATCCTCTAGGTTGGTGCTCATTAAATTTGTCCAAGAGGCCATCCCTGTTTATTGGATGACACTGGCATGGATCCCTAAAGGTGTGATAGCTAGAATCCAACAAATATGCAGGTGATTCATTTGGAGAGGCATGTAGGATGGAAGTGCTTTTGCTTGGATCACTTGGAAAAATATAGCAAAACCAAAAGGTTGGGGAGTTTGGGGGCTTAAGGATATCAACCACTTCGCTACAGCTCTTGTTGCCAAGATGGGTAGGCATCTCATTGTCAAACACAGTCTGTGGCAAGAAGTTATTTTCTCAAAATACATTGCACCCTCCTCCACCATGGATTGGATCATAGGTTGCACTCTACCTTCCTAGAGCTCATCAATTATATGGAAGGTCATCACTCGATCTATCCACCTTATTAAAAATGGTTTGGCGTAGTGCATTGGATCCGGGGAAAGGTCAATATTGGGGTGGACGCTTGGTTGAGCTATGGAAATGATATCAAACTGCGGTTGGGTATCAGGAAGCATTTGGCCAGGTTGGGGCATCATTTCATTTCTCAGGTAGCTAATCCACTTAATTCTATTTGAGCCTCTCGGGCTTGGTTGTCTACACAGGAGCTGGCCATCCCCGAGCACTGGTGGCCTAATTGGAATCAGTATATAAGGACACTCATAATCACTAACACTCGATTATCAAAATGGGAGGATGAAATTTTATGGGCAATTTCCCCCAGTGACACCTACACTCCTAAAGCTGGGTACTCCACACTTTGTAACACTCTGGAACCCCATGCAAAACATTGGTGGTGGAAACATTTGTGGAAGCTTAAAGCACCACCCAAAGCTATATTTCTTATGTTGTGCATTCTCTCCAATTGCACTCCCATGGAGGACAACCCCACCAAGTGTGAGTTTCATGGGCCTTCCAAATGATGTTTATGTCTGTCACATGTGGAGGATGTGAATCACCTCTTCTTGGATTGTCTGTCTAGCAAAAAAATTTGGCACATCACGACCACATCTATGGGATGCTCACTTGATTGGCACAACAACTCTGCATGTTCGACTTGGGACACCTAGTGGAAGGAGTCATGTCATCCTAAGGAATGGAACCTCCCACTCCTCATCGCTTAGGGGACATGGATTGCAAGGAATCATACTATATTCTTGAGTAAGGTTGTGGATTGTGATGGTATCAGCAAAACCATCTCCACTATCTATCAACTAATACCAAATGATGAGCCTACGACCCATAACAGAATCATCATCCTGGAAAAAATTGATCGATCAACTCCGTGGGCTTATTTTGACAAGGCATCCAATGTGACTGGGTGCAGTGGTGGTTATGTACTTCACTTTTCTGATACACATATTTTCCACCTTAAGATGGGGCTTATCCCGGGCACCAACAACTATGTGGAAATAAACAACCTTAGACTTCTCCTTCTCTTTGCTCGTGAACAAGGTTGCAACAGGATCCAGATCTTTGGGGATTCAAAAATCATTATTGATTGGTTCAATTTGAAGACTCAATTCCACACTCACATTCTTAGAGAATTACTAGATGAGGTCTTTACGTTTAAATCATATTTTCAATTTATTGTTGTCACTCATATTTACAGGTAGAGAAATCAGATGACTGATCGATTATCCAAAGAAGCCACACAGCTAGAATGGGGCAGATGGCACATCTCGGTTCAGGAGGGCACCTAGGAGTACCAATATTATCATCGACCCTTTATTGAAGACATGACTGTTCCAGGGGTAGTCTAGATCAGACTGCACAGTTTTGGTTTTTTTTCTATTTATCAGCTAAGTTTTATATCTATTTTGTATATTATACATATTTATTTTTGTTTTGATGCATATACTAGACATTGATGAGGTCAGCTATTGTTCTCTCTCGAGAACATGAACTTACATGATCCCTGCATAGATGATATGCTAAAAATAAAACAAGTAATTTTTCTTATTTTATAATGAAGAATTATGAATTTTTCTTTGGAAAAAAAATAATATATTATATGTATATATATATATATATATATATATATATATATATATATATATATATATATATATATATATATATATATATATATTATATGTTAATACATATTATATATTATATTATATAATACATAGTATATATATCATATTAATTATAATTAAATATTAAATTTAAACCTCCATTCGTTGGGAAATATAAAATGCAAGGTCTAAAATAATACAAGGTCTGGAATAATGCCAAGGTCCATGTATATATATGGTGGTAAAAACGTTTTAATGGGAGTGGGATCGGGTTTGAACCCCAGACCTCCGCCCCACTAGCCAACCTGCTAAATAATATGTCGCGGTGGTGGAATTTATTAAACCATCCACATCAACATGTATTTTAATCTCGTGCGGTGGGACCAACGGAGCATGGAGGGGCCAACCCCTCCACCATGTAACCATCTCATATGACCAGCGCCGAGAGCCAAGCGCTAAACGCGCTTATGTGTTAATAACATGCTTATCACTAATTAAAAGCATAGTTAAGTGCAGTTTATTCTAGCGAAAATTATAGAGGTGCCCCCAAATCCAGCAGAACTCAAAATTTGGTGGAGTTAGCTCGATATCTTCCAGGATTAGTGGAGGAAAACTAGGGAATTTATTTTTTGAAATATTCGACAAAATTGGGAAAATGAGTAGTCAATTTTAGATGATTTTTGAATTCCATAGACAATGGCATAGGTTTCAAAGGCTGAAAACTAATTTTACATGTGATTTTGCTACAGGGAAGTTGAAGGGAGCTTAGGGCCACCCGGGAATGAGGTCAAGTCTAGACCAACCAGAGTTGGTTTTCAGTAATTGGACAGTAATTTTTGGATGATTTTTATGTTCTAAAGACAATATAATAGGTTTCAGGATAAATTGAATAATGTACAGAACACCTTTTCCAAATTTGAGTTAATACAAGAGGCCCAAGCTATGGAAGCTGGACCAAGGAGATGTAGCCCAGGAGGGGTGAACTCCTTCATCAGAAACTTATGTTGATGGCTCTGTTTATGGTTTGAAGTACATTTTTATGCTTTTGTTCAGTTATTACTTATGTTTTTTATTTGTCATTAATTTCAACATAAAACATAAGACAATTTCATATTTTGACACTCACCTGCACCAAGGAAACTAAAGCACCACAAGAAAACAAGAAGCAAATAAAATATAATTTTGAACTTGTAATTAGCACAAAAAAAATATGTAATATCCCAAAATAGGGAATTTCTACAATGTTAGGAATATGTTATAGTATTCCTAAATTGGAGATCCAACAATATGTAAACACAAACTGGAAATAACAATGAACAACATCATACCAAAATGTATGGAAACCATGGAGCCATTATAATATACATATCAGCAGAAAATGAATACAATAGAAGTGTGCACAACTCAAATAAGCAAGGCAAATGAGCCTCCCATGAATACATATGCCAAAAGATGAAATGTTGCTACATAGCAGAGTGTCTATGGATCAAAACTGTGCAATCATAGATAGAGTACTGCTACGGGAAATACATAACAACATACATATACATATATATGGCTGATATAATGATGGGAGAGAAGATCTAAGCTCCCGAATATTATTTCAAGTCAATCCTGGAAGGATTGGCTGAAATATGCAAAATTGCAGAAATGTCGGAGTTGCAGGGTAGCAGCTACAACTCAAGAACTGGAACTGGATGGAGATGAATGAAGATGCTGCATCATATGACTAAACCTCCTCCAATGGATCTCTCAAGTGAAAGTCTGATCCTATCACTGAAGATCTCACCCTCCAAACAATCTTCAAAACCCCTACTGCAAATGATCACTAGAAATAACGCAGTCTCTGATGGATACTGCGTTGTAGGAGCAAGGGAATGAGTTGGCCCAATGCCAAGATTTTTAATAAGCTCTGAAACCTTCCTTACTAACCTTCCAAAGGAACGGAAGCTCCCTCCTCTGAAAAACAGCTCCGAAAATGGTGTTGTGGGACCTCCACTACAACACCCTGCAACACACCGTTATACTTGAGCAGAAATAATGATGTAGCTGAAGGAGGTGACTTGCCCTTGAGCCTGACTGTGGAGAATGAAGTAAAAGATCCTTCAAGAGGCCTCTCTTGGAAGGAGAAGGATTCCTAAACAGGAGATCCTTGTGCTAAACATCACTACAACTCTGATAAACAGCAGGAGACTGCATAAGAGTCTAAACAGACCATAAAATCAATAATTCACAACATGAGTAACAAAATTCCTCTAAAATGGGCCTCCTAAGAAAAATGTACAACAAAAATAAACTTTATAACAACCAATAGGATTCAAGATGATGATGTCAACCATGGGGGATGATTTACCATTTTTTAAATAAAAGGGTAAAAATATTAAAAAATAATAAAATAATAAAACTACTTTTCCAACTCATATTTTCAACTTATCTCCCAAAATTTTTACTCAAATTTCGAGTGGGAGTACTCGTTGGATGCAAAATTTAATTCCTCATCCAAGGAGTACCCATGTTGCATACTTTCGATGAACTCTACTACACGAAAAATGAGATCGCTAAACGTAATTTTAATCACGTTTTTATATATTTCTCATTTTTCGTGTGCAAGACCCATAAAAAGTAATGAAACATAGGTAATCTGAATGGGGAATTTAAAATCCAACGGTACTCTGCTCGAAGTTGTGAGTAGGAGATAGGTTAAATGCTAATTCAAAAAGTAGTTTTTTCATTTTTCCCTCTAAAATTTGATGATGTCATCAAATCTTATTTGATTTTTTCCACTATTATTTTATAATTTCCTTAGGAGGCCCATTTTAGACCTCAAAATTCCCTTAATGGCACATAGTGGTAGGTATTCCCTTGTCATCATTAATTCATTATTGACTATGAATGCCATCTTCATTTTTCCTTAGGTATGGTTTTTTCAAGATGTGACATTAACTTCGCTTTATTTGTATATCATAACTTGTGTGGTAGAGCCTTTCTCTTCATGGATGCACTAATTTAGCACATATTTTCCTTTTTAATGTACCTTTAATTTTTTTTATAGACTCAAAATTATCTGAATGGAAAGTGGTATCCACCCCTGGTAGTGAATGTTGTAACTCAATAAGGCACCAAGAATACTATATATAATGAGCCTCACTTTGCAAAAGGAAAAATTGGTCCTCTAGCACAATGAAATTGTAATGGGCCTTCTTCTCAAATTTATTAATATTTGTGTTGTTTGTTTTTTTCTTTTTCTTTTGAAGTGTTATTCAACATTAAGTTCCATGACAAATATATATGTTTTCTTTCTTCCTCTCTCTTGGAATTCATGGTTCCTGGTTGCTAGTAAATCCTCAATAGAAGGAATAAAATGTTTCACTACTAAAACTACTAAATATAAAAAGGATTCCTTTGATATGGAACATTTACAAATAATAATTAAAAAAAATATCAAATGACATAATAGATTTTTTTTTTAAATTAAGAGAAGGCCAACATTATAAAACACTATGGACATTGTTTATCATAAGAAACAATGCTCTTATAAAAAATCGAAATATTTTATTAATGAAATTATTATTGAAGTACTTCTTCAAGATAATTTTTGTAAGCACATAATGCTATTCATTTGGAAAGAAAAAAAAAATCAAGCCCGTGTAAACTTGTGTAAATTATTCATTGATATTGAAGAATAAGAAGAAGTAAATCAATTAACTATTGAGGATCATGAGGAAGAAGAGAACTCCAAATGTTACGAATATAAATTATATAAAATAAAATGAATATAAATAAATATAAATAATAAATAATTAAATGGTTATTATTTTAAATAGTCATTAGTTAACTGAAAATGCATGTCTAAAAGACATGCCTAGTTATGAAAGGACGCCTGCCTAGGTGTATATGTGGGGCCTCATTGTAACATTCAACATCCTTATATATATATATATATATATATATATATATATATAATATATATATATATATATATATATATATATATATATATATATATATATATATATATATATATATATATATATATATATATATATATATAGATATATAGATATATATATATATATATATACCTTCGTGTATTTTACATTTAAAGTCAACAAGCTACAATTTTGTTGCTTCATTGGTATCAGAGCCATGTGAGTCTTTCAACGTTATCCACTACACAATATGCTATTAATTTTTCACCATGAATTCATTGAGTAGTTAAGTGAAATTCAAGAAACATTTCAGAAATTAAAAAAATCACGTGCAGAAATTACAACATGTCTAAAGGGAGAATACGTTGACATGAAGTAGACTAACATTAAAGAATGTTCTAATCAATAAAATGATGCAGAAAACGATATTGAGGAAGTTGATCTTGATGTGGATGAGGATGATATAGATTAACATGATGATCCCAATGAAGATGATGTGGATGATGATTATGTAGATAAATATTATGATACAGATGAAAATTATGTCAATGAAGGTTATGTAGATCAAGATGATGATCCAGATGAAGTTCATGTGGATGAGGACTATATTGAGAAACAAGAATATTTTGATCAAAATGATGATAATAAAAATGAAGATATAACAGAGAATGATGAATATGAAAATGATATCAATCAATATGGTGACGAAGATGAAGTAGTAGATGATTATAATGTCGAAGATGAAGAAGCTAAAAATGAGGTTGTTGATGCTGAAAGTGTTGGAACTAGAGGGGATACCATGATATGGGAATCAAAAGCATTAGAATCCTCCATGCCAGATGACAATATTGGAAGTGAGGGAATCATGGAAAAGAAGTTAGGTAACCCACAACATGGGAAAAAATCGATGGATTTGCAGGGTTCTTTACAATATTTTCCTAAGCCCAAGAGCCCACAGATTTCTAAGTCAAATAAAAAAACTGCCGATGATCATAATATTGTCATGAAACAAAAAACAAAATCCTTTCAAATAATTAATACAAAAAAAGGGGTTGCAATTGTTGAGCCTTCCATTCATCCTTATGAGAAGAAAATGACACAGGTTAAGTCTATACTTCTTGATGGATTGGCACCATTTTGGGATGGAGAGGAATCTGAAATCAACCAATAAAATGGAAATTCTTGAATAAGACCTAAGGTAATGGGTTCATTGATAGAAAATAGTAGGTCTAAGGTTCCAATTACGTCCTCTCAACCAATAGGTTTTAGAGACAATTATCTGTCATGGTTAGCTAGAGGTTTGGAACATGCAAAAAATTGAAGTGTTGGAATAGGCACAGACATAAGCAAGGGACATGAATTTGGGACATCTTCTATACAAGGTTCTCATTTGCATGGATACATGCCCAAATTTTCACACGTGGGTTTGGAATCTAGTTTTGAAAGTCCTTCCTTTTTCCATCTAGGTTTAGGACCTCATTTTTAACATAATCATACTAAAGAAATTGATCACTAAAATGTATATGTGGGATATCATCCTCCTATCATGAAATAGGAATAATTGATTAAAATATTCACTCCTTTTGGTAAAAGAGTTGAAGCCAAATTCATTAGGGATAATGTGAAAATTTCAAGCAAAGCTTATGGTTTTGTAAAATTTTATAATATCAATTATGATGCCCAAGACATTGCTCATATGGATGGCTACAGGTCGGAAGACAATATTTTAGTTGTAACGGTGCCAGGATGGCCTTCTGGCTATGAGATGGTACCTACAAAAGATATTTACACTTTTGATAAGAAATAACAACCAAGATTGTTTTTCCATTCTAGTGATTATGCACAGATATCATGGAATCCTTCAACTAGGCATGTATATTTATCTCCTTATAATATTTATTCTAATAACAATGGTTTTGGCACGCCATACCGTAGTGTCAATCCTTTGCAAGGAGGTACTTTCAACATTCTACCAGCTACTTTTTCCCCAGAGGGAAAAGGAACTATTTTTCCTTCTTACACTGTGGATGAAAATAATGGATGTAACTTTGGGGCCACCTCCTATTTGATTGCTTGCAATGGATGCATTGGTTTCAGTGTAGATATTTATTTCTAATCATGGTTGATTATTTGCACTAGATGCATTTATTTCAATATAGATGTTGATTTCTAATCATATTTTATTATTTGCACTAGATGCATTAATTTTAGTGTAGATGTTGATTTCTTATTGGATGTAGCTAGATATATGATGTACATTAATTTCAAATTAATTATATTAGTAATGTGCATTTATTTCAATGTAAGAACATAAAAATTATTGATCACATGCATTGACTCCCGTGTTACAGTAATTCAACCATAAATATAATACTTGAATTTTCGTCCTAAATAAAATGTTCACTTACCTCAAATGATTGCTTCCTGAAACTGTAAATTATTTGTAGTTTGCGTCTTTCTTATTATTCCCATTTTCCATCATTCAACATTGTTAATCACTTTGTGTTCAAACTAGGTAATAGAAAAAAACTATCATTGAAAATTATTTGGGGTTTAACACTCCATAAGTCACAATGGTTGACTTTGGAGAAAGCTATTATTAATATTTGAGAGAAAGAGAGACAAGATATGATGTTTACTATAGTAGCTCGAGTTGAATATTTAAATGATCTATGATTTCAACTACCCTTTTCGATATGATTAATATGGAAAAGATAATAGGTGTGACAATAAGAATAATGGAAGAAAATAGTTTGAGATCGATCACAATGAAGATTGCTTATATTTGGCTACATTCTTATTATTCACATTCTTGTTAGAAAATTATATATTAAATTTCAATGAAACACATAAAATATGTGGAAAACACAAGCACACAAAACACATAAAACTAGAGAGACACAGATATACCTAGTTCACCCAGTTTGGGCTACGTCCACCCCGAACAGCCAGTCCTTCCTTTCTATTATCCAACAAAATGAAGAGACACAACCTACAGCAGATCTGTTGTAATATCCTTTGTTCTCTCTCACAGTCTCCCTCTCTGTTTCTCGCTCTGAGAATACATAAAATCCACAGCTGCAATACAATACCCTCATACAAAGCGAGGGGTTGCCTTCTAGGGAAAAAAACCTAAACTAAACATAACTTCTACCGTCAGATCATTTGCCTAATGAATGGCCCAGATTGACTAGAAATTACTATACTTTTACAAGGCAATTTTACATCTATTTTTAGCTTCGAGGGCGCTGCCCCCAAAACCCCCCACCAAGCGAGGGGCTCCATAAAGTTGTAGTTGCCCCCCCTGGACCCCCCCAGGTAGCGTTTAATTTTGGGCGGCGTTGCTACCCCATTAAGGTACAGGGGTTCAATGCTATGATACAAAACAAACAAGATAATCAGGCCTCACACCCAACAATTCTCTATCATTCAAAATTTTTACATTGTCACTTTGAATTCAAAATTTTTATTTCATCATTTTTCATCATTCAAGTTACTAACAGTATCTGTCATCTCAACAAACTGAAGTAACTAGGGAAATTTAAATTTAAAGGTAACAATATTCACGGAAGTGTACCTCTCGATCCAAAAATACGTCTGGCATCAAAAAATTTGTGGGGACAAATCCCTTCTTCCTTTTCTAACTTCACCAATATTCAAGCATTGGATATCGATAATAACGAGTTGAGTGGTCACATTCCTGTGGATTTTTGTCGCAATATCATGCAGCTGAATGCACTGTATCTCAGAATTAATAAATTGAGTAGCACCATTCCTTCATCCCTCTACAATTGTATGAACATTCAGTTACTCGACTTAGATACCAATTAACTCCGCGGAACAGTGCCCATGGAGTTGGGTAAGTTGAAACAACTCAAAACACTGGTCTTAGGTGGTGGCAATTAGTTGAGTGGAACCTTTCTTGCATCCCTCTCCAATTGTACGAACCTTCACTTGCTCAACTTAGATCGCAATAAGATCCAGAGAATAGTGCCCCTGGAGTTGGGGAAGCTGAAGCAACTCCAAGAACTCTACTTAGGTGCCAATTAACTAGTTAGAAAAAACACTACAGACATGCCCATTCTTATTGCACTTACTAATTGTTCTGTCCTACGACATCTAGATTCATGTGATAATCATCTTACTAGACATTTTCCCTCTTCAGTGGGCCACCTCTCTAGGAAATTTGACCTGTTAATCTTGGAAACTAATAGATTAGTGGGGGAAATACCTCCACAGATTGGTAACTTAACTAATTTAACAGTTATCTCTTTAGCTGCTAATTCTTTCCCTAGGGAAATCCTAATTACACCAAAAAATATTCAATACTTGCAAAGGTTATATATGGGAAACAACAATTTACAAGGAAACATTCCAATAGAAATTGGGCAACTTAAAAATTTAGGGCTTTTGGATCTCAGAAAAAATACCAGAAAATATTGGGAATTGTGTGAAATTATTACTGCTAGACCTTTCATACAACAAGCTTATTGGGGAGATACCTCCAAGGGTTGAAAGTCTTGCAAATTTAGCTTTCTATTTCAACCTTTCAAACAATTTATTACGTGGTCCCTTTCCTTTGGAACTCAGTAAGATGACTATGCCTCAACCTATAGATATTTTTACAAATCGACTAACTGGTTATATTCCAAGTGGACTTGGAAATTGCAAAGAACTAAATTACCTAAATCTTTCCTTCAATGCACTTGAAGGTTTGATCCCAATCTCACTCTGAGAACTTCAAAGTCTTGAGGACATGGATTTCTCCTCCAACAATTTTCCAGGTGGAATACCCACATCGTTGACAAATCTCAAAATTCTCAGCCAATTGAATTTCTCTTTCAACAACTTGTCAGCAGAAGACTCAAAAGGTGGAATTTTCAAAAATCTTAGTGCCACATCATTTATGCGAAAACCCAATCTCTATCCACCTTGGGTAAATTTGTCTTTGTGCTTTACTCAAAAGTATAAAAGTTTTCTTCATTTGAGAAAAGATGTCATGTTTATTGTTGTAGTTTTAGTCACTATTGTATCATGTTTAGTTATAGGAATCTTGTGTAGGTTAAATCACAAGAGGAATATTCCTATAGAGGTTGGCACATCATTAAAAGTGGGCCATCAAAGAATTTCCTATGTGTTAGGGTCCTATAATAATAGGATTCATAATTTTTGAATTGATTTTGATTAGTCTTATAATATGTACATACTTTGCTTTCTGCAAATTGTTTTCCCATATCAGAAAAATAAAATAAAAACTGTAAAGAGGGTAAAAGTCCTAAAATAAAAATCAAAGAACTTAAAAGAAAAAATATCAAAAAGAATAGAAAATGGACCCCAAATAAAAAAGAGATAAAAATAAAACATGAAAGTGATGCAAATCCAAATTCCACTACTATTTTCTTTTACTGCAAAATAGAGATTATGTGCAGCTTGTTACAATGCCATAATCCATGAAGGTTAAACAGTTTAATCTTAACCTGTCGTGCTTTAAATTTCATTATTTTAGATAGAGAATAAAGATCTAGCCAAACATTTTAATCTTGGCAGATCAATAGTTAGGTAGAGAATAAATAAGGAGCTCAACAGCTTAATATGAGCCCTTGGAAGAAATAAGGATAGAATTAGTTATTTTGTTGTTTTAAAAGAAAAATGAACAAGGGTTCGCAAGCTCAAATGCACCTAGGTAGATGAAGAAAATATGTTAGGTAGCATATGGGTAGGCAAAAGCAGTTTTTACAATCATGGATAAGAAGAAAATTGGTCATTTCAGTCACTAACTTCCTTCAAAAATCATCCCCTTGTAAAAATATTTCATCCCCTTCTTTTCCCTTCTTCCATCTTCATTTTTCCTTTTTCCCATTATCATTCAATTTCCTTTGCAAAAATCCCCTTTTCCTAATTTTAAAACTCATTATACTTAAGGAAAGTAAAACCCTTTAACTAATTCCCCTTTTATCCAAAAAATATTGTATCCTAAGTATAAAAACATTATGTTGGGACCCACATCAAAAGAATTTATCCCTATATCATTTTTTATACTAGCCTTAGTGTTTTTTCCTCATCACTTTCATTACTAAACATTAATTTATATATTAACTTCTATATTCACCTTAAGCTCGTATTAGATTAATTCCTTTAAATATTATTTCCCACCCATATTTAAATTTAACCTATGTTTTATTTCCCCATGTGATATATATTCCCACTCATCCCATAGGTTAAAACTATTTAATCATATTATTTCAATACCATTATAAATAACCCCTGCCAATGCTAAAGTTACACTTATATGCATTCCATTTGTTAAATAAAACATTAATCCACCTATCACATTTCACTCTAAAATTATGTATTAAACCTACATTTAAATACATTTTCCACTTCCCGTTGCATAAAAATCTCGGGCCCCGCGCCATCTCACCCCATAGCTTTATCGCATCATCTCGACCATTCGCTTTTCATATACCAGATCCAACGGTGGAGATCCCATGTCACACGTTTCTCATCACAATGATTAAACAAACCCAAAGCTCGCGATAAACATAGCTTTTGGGGTTTGTCTCACCTCCACATGTCTTAAATCCGTCAGATCGCACCGATCATTCTAATCCTGCTTACCACCTATGAACGTTGTGAAAACTGCTTGGCGGTTATTCCCTCCCCCACGCCCAAACTGCTTATCTGTTTGAATTGACCCTGAATTTAATACATTCAATGTTCAATCAAGTTATTTATAAAAACCCCTGAATGCATTCATTCATACCCTTCTAACCGTTTTCCGCGTAGAAGAAGTATTGCAGACCAAAAAGACTGCTACCGCTTATTTTTTCTAGCCTGAATGAAACATAACTCATCAATTTGATTGCTACAACCATGACAGAAGTCATCCAAGTGCCTATAAAGACCAGAAAAAGCTTCTGAAATATTTCCAACCCCAGAAACCCTTCTACACAGTGAAATTCCAATTTTCCCAGGTATTCTTCAGAGGAAAAAGGCTCATTCATCAATATAAAAGAATTATATAGTTAAATGAGTCATTTAGAAGCCTGTGTATTTAAAGAAAACCCTATTGCTTCATAAATCCTTTAATTATGTAAACCCTGAGCATTTTTCATTAGTTCTGAAGCCTTGAATTGTTTTAAACACAAACTTTGATTAAGTTTAGCCATCTATAGACATGAGAAAGCCTCTGAGAACTTTCAAAACCTTTCCTACAGTTCTTAGGCATCCTTTTTGATGTCCTAAAGATTTTTTTATCACAGAAAGTCCATTGTAAACCCTAGATATCATTTTTTGAAGCTATAAGGTCTTAAAAATTGCTCTTTAAATACAGAAGTTACAATTTGGGTTAAATTGATCAAAATTAAACCTTTTAGCAGACAAAAGATAGAACCCTTGTCATATCTAAAAACCTTCTACAAACTGTTTAAACTTTCAAAAGTGTTTTTCAAGCATAAATCAATGATTTTTAAGGTCAGAAGTATTGATATTGATTAACCAAAACTAATCAATGGCTTCCAAAACACTCTAGTAGTCAACTCTATACAACCCCCTATTGTAGATGTAGAGCATATTCCCCTAGCAAATGTAGACTTCAAAATTACAGACATTGTGACAGAGTTCAACCTTCTTGAGTTCCACTGCTAAAGCCAAGAAAAATCCCTAGACCAGGTTGATGAAGTGTTTATCTAGGAATCAAACTTGCCTAAATATGTTGTTCCTCATACTCACCAATGTCCAAAAGTAATCACACTCTATAATGTTCCAAATGGGGAAAAATAAGCTCAGTAGGGAATATCTTAAGATATTCCACTATGGGATCACAGAAATATGGAACACACCAGAAAATCTAAACCAAAGATAGACTGAAGGGACTTTTACTGGATGTGTCACCTCTAAAGAGAGGGTGAGATCCAGAGGCTACCTGGCCCGTTTTAGACTCTGTCTATAGAAAATAGGTGTAACACAAAAAGGGTGGAAATAGCACACTCCTATTGGAGTTTTTAGCCCTTGGGATCCTTATATCTACTAATCTAAATAAAGGATCCGAAAGAGAAGAAAAAACCAAATATATTAGGAGTGGGAAAATCCCAATTCAGGAAAATCAACAATAGGCTCAGAGGGAACATTATATAATCAAGATGGTGTAAAAATAATGTAGAACAGGGTTAGGTTCCCTTATATTAGGCTATGTGGGGCTTATATATTGAATTTCAGCACAAAAAAATAAGTTGAAGGGCCTTAAACAGATCTCCCCCAATGATAACTAACAAAAAATCAGCCAAAGAAGAGAGCTAAAATGAAAGAGAAACCTTGCTTCAGGAATTGCGCAGTTTCAGCTGGTAGTCACTAGAAATCAGCCATAGGACTTATATTTCCATATGATAGTAGTAAATAAGATATTCCATGGAGTTCCTTTAGGAAATAAGTAAATTGCATGAGGCAAGAAGCAAGAATTCTTCAGAAATAGAAGTTGCAAAGCATGTAAAAGTTGCAGAAATGAATGAACAACGTTTTCTATGATGAGCTTCAGCAGATGTAAGTTAGAACTCATATATACAACAATTCTATGGCTGAAACATCAGATCCATACCAGATTTGGAAACTACACAACCTTCTTTACAAATCCCCCTTGGGGTTTTAACAAAATACTGCATAATAAAGTGTAGATCTAGCTTTTTATACACAGAACTACAGAAAGCTTATGGAATTTTTGAAGCTGAATTTCATTATGATACATATCATATCTGAAAAATAGATATCAGCAAGCTACAATATGAATCTCAAGATGAGATACAAGCCTCAATCATCTGAGATCTTGTATAATGAGGGATCCAAAGAGCAGTAGAAAAAGTACATGAAAATAACACAGTTAACAAAGGAGACTGTGTAGTAGCTTGAACAAAATATTACAGAAGATAAAATATACAGATCTGAAATCAAAATACAATAGATACCCTCTTCCAAGCCATCACAAGACACCCTCCCTGAGAGGAGACTCCAAAAACAACTAGACCCTTGCAGATCTAGAACCCCACTTACTACACTTACAGCAGTAGAAAAACCCTTAGTGAGCCAGCATTGTCTATGTAAGCATAGCTTGGCCTCTAACCAGATAGTGGTTCAATCTAGCACACTTCCCTCCAAGAGGTACTCAAGGAAGGATGGAGGATTCCTAAACAGGAGATCCTCTCTTTCTCTTGCTAAACAGCGTACAGAAATGGAGTTGCCTTAGGAAGCTCAAAAAAATGAAATATTATCAACAACCTCTTCATGAGCCTTCTCCTCCCTTTTATAAGATTTGATTCTCTTGGAAAACCCTAAACCACTTCATCTTTTGGTTCCTTTCACACTTGGAAACCCCTTCTAGAACAGTGCAGTCCATCAAGGAGGTTCAATGAACCTAGACAACGTTGGTGACTTGGTTAAATAGGATCTCCTTTGGTTTTCTTGGCCCTTTCACACCTGCAATATTTTATTCAAATGGCCTAAATATGTCTCTTTTCACATAGGCACTGATTTATTCTTGATTTGCAAGAGAATTAGACATTCTCCTTCAAAATTTATTCATTAATCATGAAATACAAAATAAATAAGGAAAAAGTAATGTTCCAATTAGCTAAAGATAATTTAGGAACATTACAGTCTCCCCCTCCCAAATGTTGCTTGTCCTCAAGCAACTGCAAGGGTGCTACAAAACTTTCCCTTCTTCTCTTGTGGCCTCCTCATCAAATAGTCTCCTCCATTGCTCTGAATTTTCTGCAATATTTTTGTCTCCCAATGGTCCTTCCTTAATATGCTAGTTTTCCCTTGATGAATAAACCCTAAGGCTCTCATCATGAAGAAATGGAAGGTTGTTGTGGAAACCTTCTTGCTGATCCATGGCCTCCTCAAGATAGAAGTGATGACTATCATGGAGTTTTTCATGATCCATGAAAGACTCCCATCTCCATGTTATCATCAAAATGAAGCGAATCACCTCCCAGCATGGAAATCCATAGAAGATCTCCTCCCAAATACATATGAGAGGCATGTCACCAACAAAAATATGGCTCACTTTACAAAGAGACAAGTGATCTATCATAGTGGCCATACAAAATCTCATGCTCCCATGGAAGCATGCAATGCAAAAAGAATGGGGAACTCCCTCCCCCATGGGCACATTCAACAAGTGTGCCTTTCCTCCAACTATGCTCCCAAAAAAGATAAGGACATCTTCAGCTTGTGGGATCATGATTTGAATCATGCTAGCTGCCATGTGTGATAAGTGAGAAGAAAGATGTTCCCTCATGTGCAGCTAGCACAGTTTTATCCTTAACTTCCATAGAATAAGATATGAAAAGTTCCTCCCCCAACACTTGTTTGCTGCCTCATGTCTTTGGAATGCTTGGAGAATGTAAATCATGGTTGGTGTAAACGAATCACACCATGAGGAAAATAGCTTTCCAAGGTTCTCCAAGGAATGACCTGCATTAACATAGTTCATGGCCTTGAGTGGCCCATGAAACCCATCATACTTAGTACCCCATCTTGGCACAATATCCTGCAAATGAGTGTTAGAAAAATATAGGCATATAGGAGATACATTATAATGCTCAAAAGTACAAGCCACTCTATATGCTTGTTTTACATCAGTGGGGTAACTCATGGATGAGTTCCCTCTCACACTCAAAGAATAAGGAGGTGTGAATGGTGGCTCCTCCCAAGAGCTATGTTCCTCCTCCTCTACCAAGTGATCCATGCACATCTTCATATGATAGTACACATATTCCTTGAAACCTTCCCATATGAAACCACCCAAGAGAGTATGATATGCTTTGACAAAATCAGTGGGTTTGGAAACCGGGATTTCATAGATGGCATCAAATAGTCCCTCCTTGAGTTTGGAGTCACTAACCAAAAGAATGAGATTATAGAAATAGATAACTCCATCTACCACCTTGAACCTCTCATCCTTTACTTCCCCTTCAAGAACCCCCGATGTGAAAAGGTCCTTGGAGTATTCCATCATGAGTTGGGAATCCCAACAAGGATCCAAGCTCTCCAAGAATGACAGCACTGTAGAGGTCTGAAATGCAGCCCTTGTCTTCTCATGGCTCCCATCTTTGACATCCTTGATATCAAAATCACATGTTGGAGCATCATAATATTCCTTTTGCTGCCCCATTTGCAATTGTTCTTGCACAAGACAAGATTGGAGCATATGGAAATCAACTTCCCCTCGGAAATTCCTTGTTTTCCAAAACCTCCTCCTTTTGGCCCATGTATACAAGAGGGTTAGGATCCCCTTTCCATCTTCAGAAATCTCCTTTGTGAATGAAGAGATCATGGGCTGCCCCAAAGATATGGAGTTTCCATGTGCCCTCATGCTCATGCCATCATAGATCTCTTATTTCTCCTTTCTCAGCACAGATATCTAAGTGGGAGTTTGTAATGTCCCTTTCAGGAAACTGCTCATCTCTCTCTTGAATTCTTGAGAGATTCTCTGCATTGTGCTAGCTTCTCCCAAGACTCCCTCCTTAGCCAAGTATGTATATGCTACCCATAGTTGAGAGAACACTTTATATTTCCTCCTATCAAGAGGTGCTCCTAGTAGAGTACCTCCTTGCAAAGAGGTGTCAAGGCATAGAGTAGAATGTGGATGTAGGCAGACATATTTGTCCTTACCTTCAATGCATAAGTCCTCTTGCCTTCTTTGTGCTTCCAAGATTTGAAGTAGAGAAGGGTTCATGCTCTCCACCTTGTGATGCCCTTCCTCTTCTTCTACCTCTCCTATCTCCAAGACCTCATCATTAATCAATGATAGTGCATGCTCCTCATGCATGAGATCCTGCGGGACTCTTTTCAAGAGTGCAAGAGTCTCTCCTCTTGGAGAAAGTGCTCCAACCTCTTCCTCATGAAGTGCTTGAGGTGCCTTTGTTTTGACTACGTTATCATCTCTTTCCTTCTCCTCTTCTTCAATAACTGAAGTTGTCCCATCATCAATGGGAGACATTAGATCTTGATCAACTATTGAAGGAGAAACCTTCATGCTTTCCTCTTGAGATGAGGACTCTTCACCAAATGGAGACCTTGCCCTTGGCAATGCATCAATCAAGCCCACACCTTATTTTTCCTCTTTCATGAAGGAATCACTGGAAAAATACTGAAGCTCTGGTGATATGGCTGAGTGCAAATATCCATGAGACGAGGATTCAGAATGTTCCTCATGCACAGATCTTGTAGATCTGAGTGGAAGATCTTCTTTTTGAAACTCCTTGGGAGCTTCACTGCTTCTTCTCTTTTCTTCTTGCACATCCTCCTTGGGGAGGCTCTTCTTAGATCTAAAAATAGACGAGATTAAACTCATCTTCTTCATTTTTCCCTTGCTCTTGATTCACTGATAGCTTGATCTCACAGGCTATGCCAGAGATCATGCTCTGATACCACTGTAATGTTCCAAATGGGGAAGAATAAGCTCAGTAGGGAATATATTAAGATATTCCACTATGGGATCACAACAATATGGAACACACCAGCAAATATAAACTAGATATAGACTAGAGGGGCTTTTACTGGATGTGTCACCTCTAAAGAGAGGGTGAGATCCAGAGGCTACTTGGCCCGTTTCAGACTTTGTCTACAGAAAATAGGTGTGACACAGCAAGGGTGGAAATAACACACTTCTATTGGATTTTGAAGCTCTTGGGATCCTTAGGTCTACTAATCTAAAAAAAGGATCCAAAAGAGAAGCAAAAACCAAATAGATTAGGAGTGGGAAAATCCTAATTCAGGAAAATCAACAATAGGCTCAATGGGAATGATGTATAAGCAAGATGGTGTAAAAATAATGCAGAAAAGGGCTGCTTTCCCTTAGCTTAGGCTATGTGGGGCTTATATATTAAATTTCAACAGAAAAAAATAAGGTTAATGGCCTTAAACAGATATCCCCCAATGATGACTAGCTAAAAATCAACCAAAGAAGAGAGATGAAATGAAAGAGAAACCCAACTTCAGGAATTGCGCAGTTTCAGCTGGTAGTCACTGGAAATCAGCCATAAAACTTATATTTCCATATGATAGCAATAAATTATATCTTCCATGGAGTTCCTTTAGGAAAGAAGTAAATTGCATGAGGCAAGAAGAAAGAATTCTTCAGAAATAGAAGCTGCAAAGCATGTAAAAGTTGCAGAAATGAATGAACAATGTTTTCTATGAGGAGGTTCAGCAGTTGTAAGTTAGAACTCATATCTACAGCGGATCTATGGTTGAAACATCAGATGCATACCAGATCTAGAAACTAAACAACCTTCTTTACAAATCCCCCTTGGGGTTTTAACAAAATACTGCATAATAAAGTGTAGATCGAGCTCTTTATACACAGAACTGCAGAAAGCTTCAGGAATTTCTGAAGATGAATTTCATTATGATACATATTAGATCTTAACAATATATATCAGCAAGCTACAATATGAATCTCAAGATGAGAGGCAAGCCTCAATCATCTGAGATCTTGTACAATGAGGGATCCAAAGAGCAGTAGAAACGGTACATGAAAATAACATAGTTAACAAAGGAGACTGCATAGTAGATTGAACAAAATATTACAACAGATTAAATATACAGATCTAAAATCAAAATACAATAGAGACCCTCTTCCGGGTGATCACAAGACACCCTCCCTGAGAGGAGACTCCAAAAACAACTAGACCCTTGCAGATCTAGAACCCCACTTACTACACTTACAACAGTAGCAAAACCCTTAGTGAGCCAGCATTGTTTATGCAAGCATATCTTGGCCTCTGTTGACCGGATAAATCGTTCTTGCGGACAAGACCGATCTCCCTAGTGTCAGAAGACAATCTAGCAACAAACGAACAACTAAGTTTGTCTTTCTCTAAATATATTTGTTTTACAAATAAATGTTATAAAGGTGTCGATCCTACCTTAGATCCAAATGCTTATTTGTAGTCGTAGTGCTTCCGTCGCATCAAAATCCTTCCGTCGCAACAAGAGTTCTTTCGTCGCAAGAAAGTGTTGTCTTTCGTCAACCTGCAATCATAAACAAGCAAATATTAAATATCACTTGTATAAAAAATAATTATAAAACATATCTATCATAGTGATCAAGGAATCTGTGAAATAAACAATCAAACGACAGCTTATTGAAATAAACAATCGAACGACAATTTATTGAGAAAAACAAAACTTGATTGTATTAATCTTAAAATAATAGAAGAACCTTACAACCTTAGCCTTGATGTTCGAAAGGCCTTCCCAGGGTCCGAAGCAGGAATCTCCTATACTTTGATAAGTCTTGCACTCTTCCTTCAGGAGCATAAAGAGGTATGTGATCTTTCCTCTCAAAAGCTTAGCAGAAAGAAGTCTAAATCTCAACAGCACTTCAACTCAATCACACATAAAGCTTGAACTCCAATTCTCAATCTCCAAAATCTCAATCTCCAAAAGCCTCTTAACCCAAAATCTTAACCATTTGAGACTACCCAATGCCTCCTTTTATAGAGTAGATGGAGTTAAGATTACACACCTTTTGTAGGGATAGAATCCACTCCTTGAGGATAGACTCCTCACATCAAGGGATTAGTTCCTTAAGGTGAGATACATGCACCTTATCCAAAGCGTACTCATCCCCCAAAAATCTCATCTAGAACCTTCTAGAATTGACCTCAAACCACTTTTCTCCATTTTTCTCGCCTTTTTTACTTTGAGGAGGGTACACAGGCATTGCAACGGAAAACTGTGTTCTAAAACGCAGGTAAGCAGTGTATTACATGCGTACCCAAGCTAGGAACGCAAGCAGGCCTCATGTTACCTGCGTACCCAAAGTTTCAGAGATTTTTAGGGTTTTTCCTCCTGTTTTAGGGCTTGACATGAGGAGTAAAGTTTGTAAGATTTGCAGAGGAGGCATGTATGAGTGTTAATGAGCTCATACAGTTAGCAGAATGTCAAGGTGACAACTTTTAGTGTAATAGATTGCCCCCTAAAGTGCGAAGTCTTAAATAGATGAAGATGAAGTCTGTCATATATGAAGAGTGAAGTACTTTATCATTTCAAGGATCATCTTGTGGACACCCCGGTCGGAACCTGTAAAAACATTCAATGCAAAATATATATATGTAATCATATCATCGCTGAGGTAGGCATTCCCATACTCATATCAAAAACTAACTAAACTTCTTCTGATACAAAAATGATTTTAATATTACATCAATATTGTAGACACAGCATGGACGTAGCCATCTGTAATGAATAGTCTACTGCATAATAATAAAACTCCTCACAGCCTGGATGGTAGAAACTAGATCCAGGGTCTTGATTTTCGCTTCTCGAACCAGTACGATTCTATCCATGTGAATGAATGTGTCAAAGTCGAACATGATAGAAACCACTTGATTACCAGTCAATTATGTAAACTGTTAACAAGTGTGAGAGTAACCACCAGTAATGTCAATGGCTCTCAAAGTACCCAGTAAAATCCATGAAATGTGAATGAATGAGCTGAAGTCGAACATTTCACGGAATCATTCAATCGAAGGTCAATGATATAACCTGTCGTTGAAAGCGAGAAATCTTCCATTAAGGCATGTAGATTTCAAGGTACTGACGATTTCAAGATCAACTTTCCAGATAATTAGTTGTCGTCGATAGAAAGTGATCCGTTGTAGGCAAGCCCACAACACGAAATCATAGATCAAGTTTTGAAAATATATTGGCAAGGACTGACTCAGGGATGGTCAAAAATGGATGACAAATATTTTGCAAATGAATGGTTTGTTTGAATTGTCCTCTTGAACACATAACGACACTGCAGATGGTTTGGTGACAATTGACCCAAAGCTAATACCTAGAAACCGGCTGAAGACTTTCAATGTGGTTTGATTAAATATTAGGCAAAGGATTTCCCAACCCAGGTGAACAAAAGTGTCATGTTCAAGAGTGGTTAACGATTTTCCGAAAAATCAAAATACAACAAACAGGTTCATTTTTCTCTCTTTTCCCCCACCATTTCTGGCAAGTACCTCTTTATTTTTGACAAGCTTGAGGAGGATAAAATTTTCTTGTTTATAAGCTCATCCTTCGGATGAGTCCAACTTAGTTTAAGATTCGAACCCTAAGAAGGAGTGGTTCGTTCCTGTTAAAAATTAAACAGGTCCTTTACTGTTAAATTTTAACGAGTCCAGTATAGGAGAAACTCGATGTTTTTCAATTTTAGGGAGTCAGAAGAAAAAACTTAAGAAAACTCCATGGGTGTACTTTTTCGTAAATTTAGTCTCTCGAGCCCGAAAAAGGATAAAATAATGCGGGAGAGAAATCTATTTACTGTAATTAGTCAACGTATACCTTTTTCGTAAATAGTCCATTTCAGTCCGTAAAAGGGGTAAAATTATACTGAAGGGACGACCGTTCATTTCCTTTAACGAGTTCAAATAGTCAAGTACTCGGCAATCTTTTCATGTTTAGAGAGTCTGAAAAGGGCTTAAAAGAGGACTCTAATGTTTTGCCTTTTCAGTAAGTTTTAACGAGTTCGAAAAAGGGATAAAAATGTACTCATGGTTTTCACTTTTTCGTAAGTTTTAACGAGTTCGAAAAAGGGATAAAAATATACTCCTATGGCCGAATTTCAATTTAATTTACGAGTAGGAAAATATGGAAAGAAATCGGCATTTTCATGTTTTTTACGAGAATAAAAGATAGAAAAATAATCTCGGGATTTTCATGATTTTAACGAGTCTTGAAAATAATAACCGAAATTGACTCAAGATAGGTTTCATTTTTACGAAAGCTTGAAACAGAGAAAAACTATGCTTTAGAGTGGTTTCATTTTTGCACAAGCTTGAAACAGAGAGAAAACTATGCTTGATGCCCCCTAAGCATAACTGCTAGAGTGCATGCCCCCCCGGCTTTATTTCATTCAAGTAAATACACAGATGGTAATTAATAGCTGGATGGAATGAAGGTTCATTTACGAGATCATATGAAAGACCCGACCTAAAACTGTAAGAAAATTATGCAAAAATTGAACTAAATATATGACTTAACATTTATGAGATCTAGTCAAAGACTCGACTCAATTAGGGGAGGATTTGTTTCATTTTTTAACGAGCTTGACACAGGAAAAGAACTATGCTCATGGAAACGTGTTTCATTTTTTAACGAGGTTGACACAGTAAAAGGAACTTTCCTCTTCTACTTTCTACAATCTACCTATATAACTTACTGATTCATTTTTTAATGAGATTGACACAGGAAAAGAACTGTCCTCATACCTAATTCATTTTTTAACGAGGTTGACTCAGTAAAAGGAACTTTCCTCTGACTCATTGATTCATTTTTTAACGAGGTTGACACAGTAAAAGGAACTTTCCTCGGACACACTGATTCATTTTTAACAAGGTTGACACAGTAAAAGGAACTATCCTCAGACTCGCTAATTCATTTTTTAATGAGGTTGACACAGTAAAAGGAACTCTCCTCGGACCACTGATTCATTTTTTAACGAGGTTGACACAGTAAAAGGAACTATCCTTGAATGCACTGATTCATTTTTTAACGAGGCTAACATAGTAAAAGGAACTTTCCTCAGAGAAACTGATTCATTTTTTAACGAGGTTGACACAGGAAAAGAATTGTCCTCATTCCTGATTCATTTTTTAATGAGGTTGACACAGTAAAATGAACTCTCCTTAGACGCACTGATTCATTTTTTAACGAGGTTGACACAGTAAAAGGAATTATCCTCAGAAACTACTTATTTCTAATCTACCTACATAACCTACTAATTCATTTTTTAATGAGGTTGACACAGGAAAAGAACTGTCCTCATACCTGATTCATTTTTTAACGAGGTTGACTCAGTAAAAGGAACTTTCCTCTCACTCACTAATTCATTTTTTAACACAGTAAAAGGAACTCTCCTCGGACCACTGATTCATTTTTTAACGAGGTTGACACAGTAAAAGGAACTATCCTCGGACGCACTGATTCATTTTTTAACGAGGTTGACACAGTAAAAGGAACTTTCCTCAGAGCAACTGATTCATTTTTTAACGAGGTCGACACAGTAAAAGGAACTCTCCTCGCACACATGATCATGGCTTCCAACTGGAAGAAACACATGTCAATGGACACAACTTGATCATGGCTTCCAAGAGGTCTTCATCAGAAGGAAGAATAGTTCTCTGGAAGGAACACATGTCAAGGGACTCAAAAGGGATAAGAACATCGCGTTCAAATAATCCCATAGAGTTTTCCATGTCAATTACCGGATCTAAGTCAAAGGAAGACGAGCAAACAGTGAGAGGCTCACTTACATCGATAACTGAAAACATGGGACCAGTTTCCACATAATTAACCCGTGGTGGGGTAGATACCACTTTAGAATAAAGAACATTTAGGGGTGTCATATTATTGGTAGTCGAATCAAGACTAGGGAATGAAAGCTAGTATACAGTCACAATATTTCCATTGTGAGGGAAATACATCACGCGAAAGAGTGTCGATATGACAGCTTTCATTGCATAAACATAGTCTCGCCCAAGGAGTAAATTGAAATCCAAGGGACCTCGAACTACCATAAGATCAATACAGACAGTTTTACCTTCCAAAGTAATAGAAAACTTAGGAAGGATCCCTAAAGGTTCACTAACGGTTCTATTAAAAGCTTTCAGATTCTGCGTAATAGGCACAAGCTGAGGGGAACCCAAAGCTTTCCAAGCAGTTGAGGATAAAATACTAACAGAAGCACCTTCATCTACCTGTGTACGGTGTATGTCCCTACCACCCAACTTCACAATGATATGGAAAGGTATGGAGGAAGGAAGACGAGGTTCTGTCAGTCTATTCCAATCAAAGGAAAAGACCTCAGTACTTGGAGGGGGTTCTGTAGAAACAGGTAAAATGCCCCCCGACGTAGAAGAATCTGATGTAACAAGAAGAACCTGAGCGGTATGAAGTTCACTCTCTACAGGGAGAATGGGATCGACGAAATGTGAAATTGAATCGACCACTTGATCAACTAATGGATCATCAACCTGAGTGATATGAGTTTCACTCTCCAATGGAAGAGTGGGATCGACTATACTTGAAATTAGATCAATCACTCCGTCAGTTGACGGTAGGTTGGGAGAAAGTTTACGGTAACCAGTTGGAAATTCTTGCTGTGGAACAGTAAGTTTTTCCAACAATTTTGAGGCTTCATCCATGTGAGGGAAAATGTGAGTTTGATGACTCTCTTTGCATAACTTACAAGGAAACCTAACTTTACCCTTTTTCCCAGGAACCTGACTATCACTGGTTGATGGATCAATGGAAAGTTGATGAGATTTTTCTGACCATACTTCCAAGACCTTTGGAATACCAGGACAATTGATAAGGAAGTGGTCACCCTTACAAAGCCTGCAAGGGTATTTGGGTTTATGATGCATGTTGGAGGTTTCCTCAACACAACTAACACTTAGAGCCATGGTTGGTTGGTTGACTTCTTTCTTATCTTGCTTCTTCTTCTTCTTCTTCTTCCCTTTCTTCTTCTTCGTCACCTGGTTACTAGTGTCAAGGCTTTTACCAAGCGAAGAGGAATAAATGGAGGAAGAAATTTTAGGCGAAGAAGGTAAAGGGTCAACAGAAGGTTGGTGATGTTGAGATGGTGACCTCTGTGAAGCATCCGGTTGAGGTGGAACAATTGGAGTGTTCGAGGCCAACGAAGTTGAAAATAACCATATCGATAAACCTATTGTAAATCCAGGTAATGACAATGTAGCCATATAAGGAGGACCAACATTTCCTAAGCAAGGAAAAGTACTAGGATTCTCATTAAGAGGGGTTCCTTGGTTGGTAAATTCCAGAACAGTTGCCATTATATTCAACTTCAGTGAATTTTATTAACAATTTAAAACTAAAATTAACAATTCACAATTCACACCTAACAATTAAAATTCACAATTCACACCTATGGTCTCTAAAATTAAAAACAAACAAATTAACATGCGCTATCAAATCTAGGAGTCAAACCACACACAAACAGTAGATTCCCGCACTAAAAACACTAGTTGGTGATGAAATCCAACATCGTAGAATTTTAATGCAGAAATGGCGGTTGGAACAGTTACCCCGACAACCTGCTTAATGAAACAGACTAGCACAAGTTTCTTCACAAAACCATCTCGAGTGAAGAGAACCCCCCAGAGAGTCCAAGTGAGTCTAGTCGACGTCTGCTCCAGGTACAGTGAGATCTTTCCTTCACCGTCACCTTAGTAAATAATCTTAAGCTTATGGACACTAAGGTTACCAATAGTAACAAATACAACTGGGGAAATAGTCAATGATCTGATCCCACACGCAAGGGCAGAGTAACAAAGCTCAATCCCCTTGAAGGTTCCTCGACATGGTTAATCCAAGGTTTACCGACAAGTGACCCCAGGCTCCTCGACAATGGTTAATCCGAGGTTTACCGTTTATAATGCACACAAAATCTTCTATCTTCCCCAATGAAACAGAATTTATTGTCTTAAAGATTCGGACATGATCTCGTGATTGACTTCTTTAAGAGAAGCTTCCCAGATTATACAAATTACAATTGGATTTATTTCCTACCGCAAGATTTATCTACTTGTTTGTTTTAGTTGCTTTGGAAAGTTAACTACAACCTATTCCAAAGCACTAATTTGAGCTAGATTGGTGGAAAGATCCTTAAAAATGTAAAAATTACTAGATGAATTTTATTAAGCGCTGTGTTATTTAGGCTGTTATTACTCAAAAGGGTAAATGGATATGAAACCAATGGTGTTATGACCCGACCCAAAACTGAATGCAATCGAATATGATAATGTAATCTTTTCAATTTAATGAATCCTAACTAAAGTAAGGAGAGAGTTTCCATTCACTTCCAACAATGCAAAAATTGATCACTAAGAGAAAATATAACAAATTCTCTAATGCACTAATTTCATCAAGAAAAACTTATGCAAATCAATCCCAAAACAATTTTTTATATTTTTGTGTTTTTTAAAAACAAGCATAAAAACATCTAAATTCAAATCAAAGAAAACTGATCTAAATTTATGATTGATTTTTCAGAATGTAAACTATGCAGTTGTAATCTATGCACAATTCACTCATATTCTGAAAATGAGAATTCTAATTATACAAATGTGATCTATGCAAGAGAATTCTCAAACACAAGATGATTCTAATGTAATGTAAGAACCAATCAAGTGTAAGTCAAGAAAATCGGGTGAGAGTTCCAAAGATCAAAAAGAAAAACACTCAAAGGCGATTAACACTCATACAAGCAAAAACAAAAGCAAAAAGATGCAAAATTGTGAAAAGACTGAGACAAGCCTCCAAGTAATGACCAAAGGAAATCAAATTAAGAATTTCTCAAAAAAGAGACTCAAAACACCCAATTAACTTAACGGAGATTGATGAGATGAAGAATTGCTGAAAGAAATTCAGAAACAAGATATTTTTGACAAAAAAAATATAGATCTGGGTAGATGCTAAGAATCCTAAATTGAATCTAAACTAAACTAGAAAAAATAAATCTAGAGTTTTTCCAAAATTTAACAGGGTCCGCAGGATTCCAAAAGTAACAGGTGCGGTCCCGCACTGTTTACTCAAGGAAAGTGCGAAACTGCCCACACTGTGAAAAAGAACAAAGTGCGGTCCCCAGAAAAGTTCAAGAAAAACTTAAAAGATTTCAAAATTTTCAAAAACAGAGAAAAACTAAGCTACCCAGGCAAATATCCATCAATCAAAAACCAGGAAAAACTTTTCCTCAAATCAAAATAAAAGAGAACAAAAAACAACAAGTTTCTTTACCTAGTGGAGTCGCCAATTTGTTGACCGGATAAATTGTTCTTGCAGAAAAGACCGATCTCCCTAGTGTCAGAAGACAATTTAGCAACAAACGAAAACTAAGTTTGTCTCTCTCTAAATATTTTTTTTTTACAAATAAATGTTATAAAGGTGTTGATCCTACCTTAGATCCAAATGCTTATTTGCAGTCGTAGTGCTTCCGTCACATCAAAATCCTTTCGTTGCAACAAGAGATCTTCCGTCGCAATAAAGTGTTGTCTTTTGTCAACCTGCAATCACAAACAAGCAAATATTAAATATCACCTGTATAACAAATAATTATAAAACATATCTATCATAGTGATCAAGGAATCTATGAAATAAACGATCAAACGACAGCTTATTGAAATAAACAATCGAACGACAATTTATTGAGAAAAAAAAAACTTGATTGTATTAATCTTAAAATAACAGAAGAACCTTACAACCTTATCCTTGATGTTCGAAAGGCCTTCCTGAGGTCCGAAGCAGGAATCTCCTCTACTTTGATAAGTCTTGCACTCTTCCTTCAGGAGCATAAAGAGGTATGTGATATTTCCTCTCAAAATCTCAGCAGAAAGAAGTCTAAATCTCAATAGCACTTCAACTCAATCACACATAAAGCTTGAACTCCAATTCTCAATATCCAAAATCTCAATCTCCAAAAGCCTCTTAACCCAAAATCTTAACCATTTGAGACTACCCAATGCCTCCTTTTATAGAGCAGAAGAGGAGGTTAGGATTACACCTTTGTAGGGATAGAATCCTCCTTCAAAGGGATAGACTCCTCACATCAAGGGATTAGTTCCTTAAGGTGAGGGATACATGCACCTTATCAAAGCGTACTCATCCCCAAAAAATCTCATCTAGAACCTTCTAGAATTGACCTCAAACCACTTTTTTGACTTTACTTTCTTGCCTTTTTTACTTTGAGGAGCGTACGCATGCATTGCAAAGGAAATCGCGTTCTAAAAAGTAGGTAAGCAGTGTATTACATGCGTACCCAAGCTAGGAACGCAGGCAGGCCTCATGTTACCTACGTACCCAAAGTTTCAGAGATTTTTAGGGTTTTTCCTCCTGATTTAGGGCTTGACATGAGGAGTAAAGGTTGTAAGATTTGCAGAGGAGGCATGTATGAGTGTTAATGAGCTCATACAGTCAGCAGAATGTCAAGGTGACAATATTTAGTGTAACAGCCTCCAACCAAATAGTGGTTCAATATAGCACACTTCCCTCCAAGAGGTACTCAAGGAAGGATGGAGGATTCCTAAATAGGAGATCCTCTCTTTCTCTTGCTAAACAGTGCAGAGAAATAGAGTTGCCTTAGCAAGCTCAAAAAAATGAAATATTATCAACAACCTCTTCATGAGCCTTCTCCTCCCTTTTATAAGATTTGAGTCTCTTGGAAAACCCTAAACCACTTCATATTTTGGCTCCTTTCACACTTGGAAACCCCTTTTAGAACAACACAGTCCATCAAGGAGGTTCAATGAACCTAGACAGCATTGGTGACTTGGTCAAATAGGATCTCCTTTGGTGGTCTTCGCCCTTTCACACCGACAAGATTTTATTCAAATGGCTTAAATATGTCTCTTTTCACATAGGCACTGATTTATTCTTGATTTGCAAGAGAATTAGACGTTCTCCTTCACAATTTATTCATTAATCATGAAATACAAAATAAATAAGGCAAAATTAATGTTCCAATTAGCTGAAGCTAATTTAGGAACATTACACACTCTGCCAATCATGATACTCTCCTAATCAAAGAGCCATTCTGAACCCTGAAAAAGAAGTTTTGTTTACCATTATAGCTGAGCCTATCAACCAGATGCTTCAGATACAACCTGGGCCAAATGACATTCCTTTGTCTATTGAAGCCCTCACTAAGTTCTACTTGGAGCTAGATTTTCCCAAGAGATTCCAGCTTTTTAAAACCTTAATGCCATCCTATGTGGAAATTCCAAGGTTGAACCCTCCATACTCCTCTGCTAAATTCTCTGAAAGAACCAGACATATTATTTCCATGTTGTCTTTTATCCTTCGCTATTTCACAAATGAACATGCAGACGTTGCAGTTCTTGGTTTCTTGTCTATTTTTGTACCTAGTGAGCCTCCTGCTGTCATCTTTAACTTTTCCCAATATATTTCTGACAGTATCCATGAACAATTAGTCAAAATTCCTTCTAAAGGTGTTTTTAGGTATTCTTCATTCATATTCCACATGTTCCTTTATTTTCAGTTTGAAATTTTTCCTATAAGTCTTCAAAAGCTTGATGTGGAAGGAAATCCATAATCTGTCATATTCTAGACTTCCTTGATAAGGAAATATTCAAATAAGTTTACCTATTCAAATTTCACAGATTCTTTTATCCATCCCTTGGTCAATTTCCTAAACAGCAGTGTGCAGCCCAGAATTAGCAATGAAATCAAGAAGGTTTTACAATTGTCTGAGCATAATAGAACAGGTGATTGGTACTTGTACCAAAATCACACTGAAATCGGAGTCTATGGGTCAACCCTTATTCTTTATAAATTTCCAAAATACATCCCTATGAGGTTATTTGCTCTAGAGTATATAAGGAATATTTTAAATTTGGATGTTGTCAATTTCTTAATTTCTAATCCATATTTATGCTGGAACGCAACAAAATAAACATATAACCATAAATACAAAGATGTAGTGGAAATAACACTTCATTTCATTAATATCAAAGAACTGAAATTTGCTTACAGACAGAATGGAGATAAAACTAGCTAGGGCACTGGTAGCTATCTCTAAGAAGAGATTTGGTAGCTACAGGCCTCTAAATTGAGTTACAATGAGGCTCAAGGGCCTATTTATTATTTAGAAGCAATGGGAAATTCTAAACAGCCAAAACCCTAACCCTAGGAGATGAAGCGCCAAAACTATGGGCCCTGTTTGGGTAAATTGGTGTTTCAACTTCCCAGTGGCGTAACTTTGGCATACAATCTCTGTTTGATGCATACCATACCTCGTTAGAAATATATATTCAAGGAATACAAATTTTGAACAAGAAACATCAGTCCATTGACCCATGTTGCTCTCTGTTTTCCCAAAAAACGTCGTTTAGGGCCTCAAAACGGCTCTGGAAGTTCAGGACCCGAAAAACTGCTAGGGCCTCAAAACGGCTCTGGAAGTTTAGGACCCGAAAACTACTAAAAATAGTAAATTGTGCCGAAACTAAAAAAAAATAAAAGAGACAATGGTGGGGCCCCAAGTGGAATAGGCATATGACCACCAATATCCACCTAGATCATTCATCCCCCCTTAGGAAGCAATGGTCCCCATTGCATTAAGTTCCTCCATGAGATGAGGAAATTTCTGCTGAACTTGGTCCTTGGTGAACCACTTTTCTTGGTGCAGGAGTTGGCCAGCTTTGACAACCCAATACAGTTGGATCTTCTGTTGGCGAGTGTTCTTTATTTTCATGTCCATGATACAATCTATAGTCACCTATTCCATGCAGTATGGGTTTAACTCTATTGGTGTGGGTTGTTCTGCAATGTCAAAGGTGTCCAGTAGAGGTGGGAAGTAAGGACGAAGGTGGTCCACATTGAATACTGGGTGTAGACCAAGGAATGGTGGAATACTGAACTCAAATACATTGTTCCCTATAGCCTTGGTGATGGTGTACGACCTGTATCAGAGCGGGAAAAGCTTGCGGTGGGGTCCAATGAGGCACTCCTTCTGCAAATGTAGCCATACTTTGTCACCCACCTGGAAGTTGTGTGGCACCTGATGTTGATCATGGCATTGCTTGTACTTAGCATTGGCTCTGTCCAATATGTCGTGAACCTATTGGTAGATGTGTTGAATGTGCTTGACGAAGCTATTTTCTTTGTCAACTTCAGAACTGAACATGAGCCGAATCAACCTGAGTAGCCACAAATGCCATGACTACATCAATGGGACATAGTGGATGGAATCCCAAGCCCACTTGAAAGGGGCTATGGCCGATTGAATTTTGGAGAGCCCGATTATAACTATGTTTTACATAGGGGAGGCTCTCATCCTATGTGCGTGGATGCTTTGAATTGTACATGCGCAGAATGTGTACAATCATTCCGTTGACGACCTCTGTTTGGCCATTTGTTTGGGGATGGAAAGTTGTGGACTTGGTTGTTGGGGATGAGAAAATTTTTGGTCCTTAATTTCCGGTGGGTAGTCTGCGTCCATGGTTTTGTGCATGGTTTTGCACATGGTTTTGGGGTACGATGGTTTTTGACCCCTGGTATTTTTGTAGATCCGGTCAAGGGAACTACCTTTATGTTCTAATCCAGGGTTTATGGATTGGGGTTTATGTATGCTTCGACATGTATATATATGTGTTGTAACACTAAAAGGAATATAATGAAAAATCAAGCTGGTCGTCCCGATTGGGGATCCAGGGGAAAATCTCTGTGTTGATCTGTTTTATGTTTTATGCTCTTGCTATTGTTTATTTTCTATTATAAGATTCGTGTGTAGATAATTGTTGTTCAGGGTTAAAACCTACATTTGGTATCGGAGTTGTTTCGGCTTCAAGGGGACGCCTTTGCTGCTGAGGGTTTTTAGTTCGGGCCTGAGGTAGACCCTGTTCAGTGGAAGATCTGCGAGATCGATTCTTGCGGTGAGAGAAGATGGCGAGCGGCGGAAAGATAGAGATCGAGAAATTTAATGGTCATAGTTTTTAGTTGTGGAAGCTCAAGATGGAGGATCTGCTGGTGGATAAAGATCAGTGGATCGCGGTAGATCCAGGTACTAAGCCAACAGGAATGTCAAATGAAGACTGGAAGAAACTGGATTGGAAGGCTAAAAGCACAATACGGTTTTGTGTCTCAGATTTAGTATTGTTGAATGTATCTGGGGAAGCTACGTCGAAGACCTTGTGGGAAAAGCTAGGGACTTTGTACCAATCTAAGTCTCTGGTGAATAATTTGTTCCTGCGGAAAAAGCTGTATAACCTGAGGATGAAGGATGGAGATTCGGTGACAGAGCATATGAACGCCTTCAATACTGTGGTAAGTCAGTTGTCATCTGTTGATATTAAAATCTCAGAGGAAGATAAGTGCATCAGTTTGTTGTGTTCTCTACCATACTCATGGGACAGTCTGGTTATTGCAATAGGTAGCAATACAACTACCTTGAACTTTGATGACATTGTCTCAGCCTTACTGTCGGAGGAAATGAGACGGAGAAATATGGAGGGTCGGAGTGGAGATGCCTTATCTGTATGAGGAAGGTCCCAGAACAGAAACAAGAATAAGGTTTCAAGTGGGAGATCCAAATCTAGAGGGAGGTCTAAATCTCCTGGAAAGTTTGTAAAGGTGTGCTGGAAATGCGGAAAGGAAGGGCACTACAAAAAGGACTGCAGATCTAAAGCTCCTGAGAAAGGAAAGGGATCTGATGATGCTCCTTCTGCAGAGGCAAAAACCACCTCGAATGAAGGTGGGGATGTGTATTTGGCTTCTTCTTCAAGTACACATGTAGATCATGAGTCATGGTTGATTGACTCAGGTGCATCCTTTCACTTCACTCCCCATAGGGAGTGGTTCTGCGAGTATGAGAAATATGATGGTGGTGATGTCTTCCTAGGGGATGATAGGAAGGCCAGAATTGTCGGACGTGGAAAATTCAAGTTGAAGCCGCAAGGTGGAAGGATTAGAACACTTCCTGGTGTTCTGCATATTCCTGCATTGGCCAGAAATCTGATTTCTATAAGCAAGATGGATGATGCAGGTGTAAAAACAGTGTTCGAGAAAGATGCCTACAAGATGGTTCGGGGAGCACTGGTATTAATGCGGGGAGTTCAGACTGGAACTCTGTACAAGCTACAAGGTAGCACTGTTATTGATGGGTGTAATAGTTATGTGGTTCCTGAAAATGGAGCGGAAAGCTTAGCTGTCTCTGGAGAAAATACCATGCTATGGCATCAAAGGCTTGGACATATTGGAGAGAAGGGCTTCAGATACTACATAGAAATGGTATGGTAGAAGGTATGTCTAATTGCTCTCTGGATTTCGATTTCTGTGAACATTGTGTATATGGGAAGCAGAATCGGGTGAGTTTTCCTTCTGGTGCTAAGAGGGCGAGCAAGATATTAGAACTTGTGCATAGTGATGTGTTTGGACCTGTGTCAGTTCCATCACTGGGAAAGTCTGTGTACTATGTTTCATTCATAGATGACTTCTCAAGGAATACATGGATATATTTTTTGAGGAAGAAATCTGAAGTCTTTGACAAATTTAAAGAATTTAAGGCTCTGGTGGAAAACCAGACAGAGAAGAAGATAAAGGCGATGAGGACAGATAATGGTGGGGAGTTCTGCAAGAATGAATTTGAAGAGTTCTGTAAGAAGTGTGGTATAGCACGACAGAAGACTACTCCATATACACCTCAGCAAAATGGAGTTGCAGAAAGAATGAATAGAACACTAATGGAAAAGGCAAGAAGCATGCTCAGTGGTACTGGGTTAGGACAAGAATTCTGGGCAGAGGCAGTGGAGACTGCATGTTACTTAGTTAACAGATCACCTTCATCGGCGTTGGAGGATAAGACTCCACATGAGGTATGGACTGGTAAGAAACCCTCTCTTTCACATCTAAGGGTATTTGGATGTGATGCATATGTACATGTTCCAAAGGAGAAAAGGACCAAGTTCGATAATAAATCTGAAAGGTGCATCTTTATTAGGTATAAGGATGGTTTAAAGGGTTACAAGCTTTGGAACCCAGAAACAAGGAAGGTTGTGTACAGCCGAGATGTGGTGTTTAGAGAAGTGAAAGATGTTGTTAAACATGAAGTCCTATCAAAGGAACCTGAAAAGATAGAGTTTGAGCTAAAGGAGGATGAATCAGACTCTACAATAGAAGAAGACTCGGAAGATGAAGAGCCACAAACTCCAGCTTTGAGAAGATCAGTTCGGGAAAGAAGGCAACCAGAAAGGTATAGTCCATCTGCTTTCTGTTCAGGTTTTGCCTTAACTATAACTAATGATGAACCCAGAACTGTGAGGGAGGCAGTAGATTCAGAGGATGGAAAACTATGGAAGGAGGCCATGGTTGATGAAATGGCATCCTTGCACAAAAATGATGCATGGGATTTGGTGGAGTTGCCGGCTGGAAGGAAGCCCATTGGGAGCAAATGGGTGTTTAAGAAGAAGATGAATGTAGAAGGCAAGGTGGAGAAATACAAAACTCGGTTGGTAGCGAAAGGTTATTCCCAGGTGCCGGGAATTGATTTTGGTGATATTTTTTCTCCTGTTGCCAAAGTCACTTCTATTAGATTACTTTTATCTGTTGCTGCTGCATTTGATTTTGAGATAGAACAGATGGATGTGAAGACAACATTTCTTCACGGGGATCTAGAAGAGGAGATCTATATGAAGCAACCTGAAGGCTTTATGGTGAAGGGTAAGAAAGAACTGGTATGCGGGTTGAAGAAGTCTCTGTATGGGTTAAAACAGTCACCAAGGATGTGGTATCAGAAATTTGATACCTATATACGGGGACTTGGCTTCACCAGAAGCAAGGAGGATCACTGTGTTTATTTTAAATTAATTGGTGACCGTGTTGTTTATTTGGTCTTGTATGTGGATGATATGTTGTTGATTGGAAATGACAAAGAAATTATCCAAGATTTGAAGACCCAACTGTTCTCCAAATTCGACATGAAGGATCTTGGTGCTGCAAACTATATTTTGGGTGAGGAAATTAAGAGAGATTGGGCAGAGGAAGTTCGAACAAATGGTAAAATAAGACCATACGCAGGTTCAATATGCAAGATAGTAAAGCTAAGTGAATAGAAGTATTCCGTAGATGGGGTGCCGTGTTCGTCGAATGTTGTCCCAAGACAGAAGAGTATATGTCCTTGTGTTCCATATGTGCAAGTGTAGTGGGTAGTCTGGATAGTATGCAATGGTCTCGTACTCGTACGTACATTGCACATGTAGTGGGAGAGCTGAGCAAGCTTATGTCAGTCCTGGGGAAGGAGCATTGACAGAGTGAAACTAAGCCAGATATTTACGTGGTACTAGTGATTATGGCTTGTGCTACCAGGGAAGACCAAGATTGGAAAGAATGTTGGACATTCGTGGTTTTGTTGATGCAGACTGGGCTGGAGATCTGGACCAAAGAAGATCTACAAGTGGGTATGTGTTTAGCCTATTTGGAGGCGCAATCAGTTGGATGAGTAAAAGACAGTCTGTAGTGGCGCTTTCAACTACAGAGGCAGAATACATAGTAGCCACTCATGCAAGCAAGGAAGCAGTTTGGTTGCAGAGATTGTGTTCAAGTATGGGGTTGGTACAAAAAGCTATAAGGATAGACTGTGATAGCCAAAGTGCAATTTTCTTGGCTAAGAACCCTGCTTATCATTCAAAGACAAAGCACATTGATGTTCAATATCACTTTGTTAGAGATATGGTTGAGGCTAAAAGGGTGTTGCTGGTAAAGGTGGACACTTTGAAGAATGTTGCAGATGCATTAACAAAGTCCGTGAGCACTCAGAAGTTCTCTTGGTGTAGAGAAACAATGGGTGTTGAAGAATTGGGCCAATGACTGTTTCTTTGTGACTGTGGAGAAAACAAATAAAGTGGAATGTTGGGTATGTGTTATATTCTTTTCCATGATTAAGCACGTGCGGGGAATATCCCCCTTTACCCATGCGACCAAAGGGTGAGTTCCCCACGGTTTGGAGGCAGCGTTATTCTCATTAAAATTTTTGGTCCTATTTCCGATGGGTAGTCCGCGTCCATGGTTTTGTGCATGGTTTTGCACATGGTTTTGGGGTACGATGGTTTTCGGCCCCTGGTATTTTTGTATATCCGGTCAACGGAACTACGGTTATGTTCTAATCCATGGTTTATGGATTGGGGTTTATGTATGCTTTAGATACAACCTGGGCCAAATGACATTTCTTTATCTATTGAAGCCCTCACTAAGTTCTACTTGGAGCTAGATTTTCCGAAGAGATTCCAGCTTTTTAAAACCTTAATGCCATCCTATGTGGAAATTCCAAGGTTGAACCCTCCATACTCCTCTGCTAAATTCTCTGAAAGAACCAGACATATTATTTCCATGTTGTCTTTTATCCTTCGCTATTTCACAAATGAACATGCAGACGTTGCAGTTCTTGGTTTCTTGTCTATTTTTGAATTTGTATCATTTATTATCTTTAACTTTTTCCCAATATAATTTTTGACAGATCCAGGAACTATTAGTCAAAATTCTTCAAAGGTGTTTTTAGGTATTCTTTATTCATATTCCATGTTCCTTTTTATTTCTTTGAAATTTTCCTATAAGTCTTCAAAAGCTTGATGTAGAAGGAAATCTATAACTGTCATATTCGACTTCTTTGATAAGGAAATATTCAAATAAGTTTACCTATTCAAATTTCACAGATTCTTTATCCATCCCTAATAATTTCTAAACAATAGAGTGTACCTAATTAGCAATGAAATCAAGAAGGTTTTACAATTGTTTGAGCATAATAGAACAGGTGATTGGTACTTGTAGCAAAATCACACTGAAATCAGAGTCTATGGGTCAACCCTTATTCTTTATAAATTGCCAAAATACATCCCTATGAGGTTATTTGCTCTAGAGTATATAAGGAATATTTTAAATTTGGATGTTGTCAATTTCTTAATTGCTAATCCAGATTTATGCTGGAACGCAACAGAATAAACATATAACCATAAATACAAAGATGTAGTGGAAATAACACTTCATTTCATTAATATCAAAGAACTGAAATTTTCTTACAGACAGAATGGAGATAAAACTAGCTAGGGCACTGGTAGCTATCTCTAAGAAGAGATTTGGTAGCTACAGGCCTCTAAATTGAGTTACAATGAGGCTCAAGGGCCTATTTATTATTTCGAAGCAATGGGAAATTCTAAATAGCCAAAACCCTAACCCTAGGAGATGAAGCGCCAAAACTATGGGCCCCGTTTGGGTAAATTGGTGTTTCAACTTCCCAGTGGCGTAACTTTGGCATACAATCTCCGTTTGACGCATACCATACCTCGTTAGAAATATCTATTCAAGGAATACAAATTTTGAACAAGAAACATCGGTCCATTGACCCATGTTGCTCTCTGTTTTCCCAAAAAACGTCGTTTAGGGCCTCAAAACGGCTCTGGAAGTTCAGGACTCGAAAAACTGCTAGGGCCTCAAAACGGCTCTGGAAGTTCAGGACCCGAAAAACTACTAAAAATAGTAAATTGTGCCGAAACTAAAAAAAAATAAAAGAGACAATGGTGGGGCCCCAAGTGGAATAGGCAGATGACCACCAATATCCACCTAGATCATTCCTCCCCCCTTAGGAAGCAATGGTCCCCATTGCATTAAGTTCCTCCATGAGATGAGGAAATTTCTGCTGAACTTGGTCCTTGGTGAACCACTTTTCTTGGTGCAGGAGTTAGCCAGCTTTGACAACCCAATACAGTTGGATATTCTGTTGGCGGGTGTTCTTTATTTTCATGTCCATGATACAATATATAGTGGCCTATTCCATGCAGTCTGGGTTTAACTTTGTTGGTATGGGTTGTTCTGCAATGTCAAAGGTGTCCAGTAGAGGTGGGAAGTAAGGACGAAGGCAGTCCACATTGAATACTGGGTGCAGACCAAGGAATGGTGGAATACTGAACTCAAATACATTGTTCCCTATAGCCTTGGTGATGGTGTACGACCTGTATCGGAGCGGGCAAAGCTTGCGGTGGGGTCCAATGAGGCACTCCTTCTGTAAATGTAGCCATACTTTGTCACCCACCTGGAAGTTGTGTGGCACCCGATGTTGATCATGGCATTGCTTGTACTTAGCATTGGCTCTGTCCAATATGTCGTGAACCTATTGGTAGATGTGTTGAATGCGCTTGACGAAGCTATTTTCTTTGTCAACTTCAGACTGGACATGAGCCGAATCAACCTGAGTAGCCACAAATGCCATGGCTACGTCAATGGGACATAGTGGATGGAATCCCAAGCCAACTTGAAAGGGGCTATGGCCGATTGAATTGTGGAGAGCCCGATTTTAACTATGTTTTACATAGGGGAGGCTCTTGTCCTATGTGTGTGGATGCTTTGAATTGTACATGCGCAGAATGTGTACAATCATTCCGTTAACAACCTCTGTTTGGCCATTTGTTTGGGGATGGAAAGCTGTGGACTTGGTTGTTGGGGATGCGAAAATTTTTGGTCCTTAATTTCCGGTGGGTAGTCTGCGTCCATGGTTTTGTGCATGGTTTTGCATATGGTTTTGGGGTACGATGGTTTTCAGCCCCTGGTATTTTTGTAGATCCGGTCAAGGGAACTACGGTTATGTTCTAATCCAGGGTTTATGGATTGGGGTTTATGTATGCTTCGACATGTATATATATGTGTTGTAACACTAAAAGGAATATAATGAAAAATCAAGCTGGTCGTCCTGATTTGGGATCCAGGGGAAAATCTCTGTGTTGATCTTTTTTATGTTTTATGCTCTCGCTATTGTTTATTTTCTATTATAAGATTCGTGTGTAGATAATTGTTGTTCAGGGTTAAAACCTAAATTTGGTATCGGAGTTGTTTCGACTTCAAGGGGACGCCTTTGCTGCTGAGGGTTTTTAGTTCGGGCCTGAGGTAGACCCTGTTCAGTGGGAGATCTGCGGAATCGATTCTTGCGGTGAGAGAAGATGGCGAGCGGCGGAAAGATAGAGATCGAGAAATTTAATGGTCAGAGTTTTGAGTTGTGGAAGCTCAAGATGGAGGATCTGCTGGTGGATAAAGATCAGTGGATCGCGGTAGATCCAGGTACTAAGCCAACAAGAATGTCAGATGAAGACTGGAAGAAACTGGATCGGAAGGCTAAAAGCACAATACGGTTGTGTGTCTCAGATTTAGTATTGTTGAATGTATCTGGGGAAGCTACGGCGAAGACCTTGTGGGAAAAACTTGGGACTTTGTACCAATCTAAGTCTCTGGTGAATAAGTTGTTCCTGCGGAAAAAGCTGTATAACCTGAGGATGAAGGATGGAGACTCGGTGACAGAGCATCTGAACGCCTTCAATACTGTGGTAAGTCAGCTGTCGTCTGTTGATATTAAAATCTCAGATGAAGATAAGTGCATCAGTTTGTTGTGCTCTCTACTAGACTCGTGGGACAGTCTGGTTATTGCAATAGGTAGCAATACAACTACCTTGAACTTTGATGACATTGTCTCAGCCTTGCTGTCGGAGGAAATGAGACGGAGAAATATGGAGGGTCAGAATGGAGATGCCTTATCTGTATGAGGAAGGTCCCAGAACAGAAATAAGAACAAGGTTTCGAGTGGGAGATCTAAATCTAGAGGGAGATCTAAATCTCCTGGAAAGTTTGTAAAGGTGTGCTGGAAATGCGGAAAGGAAGGACACTACAAAAAGGAATGCAGATCTAAAGCTCCCGAGAAAGGAAAGGGATCTGATGAAGGTCCTTCTGCAGAGGCAAAAACCACCTCGGATGAAGGTGGGGATGTGTATTTGGCTTCTTCTTCAAATACACATGTAGATCATGGGTCATGGTTGATTGACTCAGGTGCATCCTTTCACTTCACTCCCCATAGGGAGTGGTTCTGCGAGTATGAGAAATATGATGGTGGTGATGTCTTCCTAGGGGATGATAGGAAGGC